>CAEGAG010049804.1:0-12446 GCA_903067065.1 Brachyrhaphis terrabensis
CCCTGTTAGTGCTGTGCTACTACCGTGTTGCTGCTGTGTTACTGCCGCGTCACAGGCACTGTTTGGAAAGAAAAGCTCAGGTATATTACTAAAACTTTGAAAACTCTTTCTGTGTACCGTCTGTATGTAGGCACATGCGGCTTATAGACGGGTGCGGCTTATGTATGTACACAATGGTTTTTCCTTTACAAATGTACTGGGTGTGGCTTATAATCAGGTGCGCTCTATAGTCCGGAAAATGCTGTGATTATTGTTTCAACTAGGTGGAGCGCAATTCTGTGCGTTTTGGTTCCATTACCAAAATAATACAAAAAGGCAACTCAAAGACAGACTTTGACTGGCAAAGCAGGAGCTTAAAGTTAGCTAACACCGCTGTGGTCAGGGAACACTTACTAAAAATCGCAAAATAAATATCAAACATAAAAACCTAATATCGTAACAGACTGAATGTTCAGTTTTTAAGGTAATCTCTGCTCGGCTTGTGGAGGGCAGCCGGTTGCCAGGCAATGGGTGTGCTTAAACAACAAAGAAAGAGAGAGTAAAAAGTTAGGAGTGGTTTTGAGTTGATCACCTATTGGAGTTTTTTTTACTTTTGTTTACCTTTCCTGTAAACAACATTAAATTACAGCATTACAGTCACTGTAATTTCTGAACGTTCAATAAACGACAAACTTGGACTAATTACTTCATTCCCTTGCAAGTATATCTCATTTACAACAAACATCAAAAACGGTAAATATGTTTCATTAAGTATTTAACAAACAAATGGCTCTTACCGTGATAATTATGTGAAATTAAATTGTCTAATATTTAAAAAAATTGTTTGGTGCTCTGGCATCTTGCTTTGAGCTCAGAGTCTAAGAGGCTTTTCCTCTATCAACATACTATTTATTGTTGTCTCTTACTTAGTTTAAATATTGATGTTGAGATTTTCTCCAAAATGACAACCTTTTGCAACCTTTGCAGCACCTATTGGAGGAAAAACATCCCATCTTCAGAAGATGTGATTTTATCTTAACATTGCTCTTTGGTTCCACCTGTCAGTATGAAATTTCTCATATTGAGGTCATCAAACCAAAGTTCAGATCTGCCATAACTGACTGACACCCAGTGCCCTCAGGTTTGGAACCAGCGCCTGACTATGAGAAACCAGTAACCTCCTCCCAGTGTCAAAATTTCTCTGAGGAAGAAACTGCATTAGGTTTTCTATCACTTTATTATGTCCGCTATAACTGATGTATATTCGCATATAAGATAAGTTAATGGCGTTTTGATTACAATTTTTATATCTTCGTGTCGTGGTAGATCTCAGTTGGCTGATGAGAAAAAGTAGATCGTAGTCTCAAAATGTTTAGGCACCCCTGCTTTAAATAGATTTGATAATTTTCACACAAATTGTTTAAATGAGCTTACCTCTGACTTATGAATCAATAAGACTGGAAAAAACATTTAAATTTAAAAGACAAATCAATGATAATCCATGTTCCAAAAAAAAGACTGTAATTTGATTATTGTAATTGGGGGTGGCTATTTGTAAACCCTTAGCATACAGTACATTATTTGCTTAATAATAATGCCTCACTTAATTTTGGGGCTGTTGTAAAGGATTATTTTATGAATCGAGTATTCTATTATTCTGACAAGTAATCGAATAAAAATTGGATAAAATAAAATATTGGTAAATTCTTCCATAACAGCAGTATTACTATCGGATATCAATATAAGCTCAAATTTTCATATTTGTGCATCCCTAGAATTACTTTTCGGTAGTTTAGAAAATGAACATGTAAAAATAATGGCTCACTTTTTAAGTTGACCTGGACCAAAAAATAGGTAAAAATCTGAATTATTCAATTTAATAATAAAAAGGCAGGCTCACAAAAACACTTCTAAACAATTTCTATACTCAAGTCTTTAGTTTATGTATTCATCTTCAGTCAATTTAATGGGTGAACTCTCCAAGCCATTTGTAACTTTTATGTCCATATGAAGGACTGGATTTGGCTCCTTCATCACACACAGAAGCACATCTGCCAGCCACAGCGCACTTTCCCACCCATTTTTTTGCGACAGGGGTGTTATTAAATTTATTTTCCGGTTTGTCCTTAAAGCTACATCAACTACAGTGCAGTAGCCTGTTGTGTTTAGTTTATCCGCTCACCTGTATAAATACTGCAATCTTCTCTGCCGTTTGCTCTGAACTGGCCACCAAGCAGCAGCTCCAGGAGGAGAAAGGCTGCCATACGCCATCAATCGCACTAGTCAATTTAAGGATGCTAATTGATCCCCCCAAAAACGTTAAAAAGCCAGACTTTATCATAACTTAATGAAATACTCCCGGACCGAACTTAAAAATGTAACTTTATGCTACTAATACTTGGCTTTCGTCAGCAACTCATAGGCAGAAGTGAGAGTGTTATGCAACAGACTAATCACTGGACCGAAACACGGTGTGCTAAATAATAAAATAATTTATCAAAACTTTGAGGCAGGTCATTTTCCTCAAGAATGGAAGACAATTGCTGCAGCTAAAATTTAAGCATTGTTTGATTATTATTTATACCATTAGCTTTTGGTGTTTTTGCTAAATTTATATTTGTCTTATTATTTTAATAACTCTAACTTAATTTTATTTTTTATTATCTATCTGTGATGTTTGTTGTGATTCACTTTGGTCAGCTGAGGCTGTTGTAAATGTGCTGTATAAATAAGCTTTGACTTGACTTGAGGAATTTTAATAATTGCGGTACTTGAATCATTCGAGGAATCATTACAGCCCTTAATACTATAAAGTTAGTAAAAGAAGATTGTACAAACACATTTTCCAAAGCTGCTGATTAGCTAGCCTTCGCGGCCAACAATTGTGAAACAGTATTCTTTCTTTGACAGGACGCCAATATGTGGAGCAATGTGTGATATTTAATTATACACAACTGTCAATAGTTTTGTCTCCGGTTATTCAATTTAAAATGTTGGCAAGCAAATAAGGTATGCAATCTTAGTTTTGTTTTGAGATATTTGTTTGCCTTTACATCAGAAAGTTTTCATACTTTCACTGCTGGGCCTACATGAGGAACAGTGCAAATCTCAGTATAGAGGATCTTGCTGATTACTAGTTGCTAAAACACTTTCCCACTTCTGTGACACACTTACAGAAGTGGGAAAGTGCACTTCATGAGCACTGCTTACTGGTCATACTTTGAAATTAGAATCTGCTGCCTCCTATGTGGATTTGTTGACAGTACTGACATACTTTGTAACAAATATGTGTATGCTTCACAAAATCTGCACACAGTAATCTGTCTAAATAGAAACATTGTTCTGAATTTGTTTAGGCGTTGCCTTCAGATGTTGGCTGCTGGTCTCTTTCTTCCTGGCTCTGTGGGAATTACTGACCCCTGTGAAAGTGGAAACTTTAGGGTGCATACAGTCATGACTCTGGAACAGCAGGTAAATGATTGGCTCTGTGGATTACTGTGGGACATCCATGGTGTTGGTCAATATTTATTGTTATTCTTAATTTTTTAATATAGGATTCAGATAAATATCTTGCAAATAGAAAAAATAAACTTGCCGCAAGAGCGGTTGTAGGCACAGAGCAGCTGAACAGAAGTAAGAACTGAAACATGACAACCTGACAATGTGTTTTTTGTTTTTCTTTAGGACATGGTGTGTTTCACTGCCCAGACACTAGTAAGGGTGCTCTCTCATGGAGGTTACAGAAAGATCCTTGGCATGGAGGGAGATGCCAGCTGTAAGAAACATTTTTTTCTTTGCTGCCTCCTGTAAACAAGGATTTCCGATTTAAAACAGACCATTAGTTATTATGTTTCAGTTGGAATGTATTGTTATTTTTTATTTAGAATTACCCGTAGGCAAACCAGAACATATTTTGTGCAGATGTGCTGTAAGCTTATGAAACTTTTACTTTCTGCTCTGTTCAATGCTTGCTAATATTTTCAAATAGTTTCACAACATTTTTAAAAGCTGCACAGAATGTTGAGATAGCTGCAGAGGTGGAAAGAAAACCAAAATAAAGCACTTGAGTAAAATACAAGTGAAGTTGCCAAAATAAAATGTTACTTGAAAGTAAAATTTTATGCTTGTGAATTTTACAAAGAAAATTGGAACATATTTGTTTCAAACTATTAATTAAAGAAGAACTTTTATAGATATCTATCAAAAAGAAAACATACATAATGAATATTTGGGAAATGAGTTTAATTCCTTGTGTCTTTTGTCAGCTTCTGTCTTTGCAGTTCACTACAGATAATCTCCCCCATCTCAGCATCCATCTCTTATCACACCTAAGCTGCTGCGTTCTTTAGTACATCTATGAAGCTTTCCTGTTGTTTTCCTCTTTCTCAAATCCTGGCAATTCTGATCTTCATTAGATCCTTTATCCAAAATGTCCACTGTTCTTCCTATCTAACAGTTTTAAGTAACAGACTTCAAACTAAGAACCTGTTGCTTTGTTTTCAATTCAAATTATAATCAAAGGTACCAGATTAAACTGATGTTATTTACACTTGTTGTTAAAATATTATTTGGTCTCAGTTTTGGACATAAACCAAGCTAAATTTATGCTGTATGACAAAGTTGTTGCCTTTCTGTTTATTTGTAATATAATATAGATAAACTGGTTCCATTGTTTGTTTGTTTTTCCTTCAGGGGATGAGTTGAACTGCACTTTAGTGTTTTGGTTAATGCCTCATGAGTACTAGCCAATCAGCTACTGTGCAAACCACAGTAACTGATTACGGTACTATCCCAGCAGAAGGATCAGTGTCGTTCTTCTGATGTTTTTTTTTTTGTTGCCATCTTAGGGATATTTAAAATGTAATTGAGTACTTCTCTCTAAAAAAAAAAAAAGTACCCATAAAAGTTCAGGCTTTTTAAAACAACTTAAGTACTAAGAACATACAAATAAAAATTTCATTCAATTGCTGTAGCTTGAGTAAATGTAACTAGTTAGTTTCCACACTGGATAGGTATACTGCTGCCTTTTAAGCTTTAGCATCACCACCCACCTTTCCACATCTACAGAACTGGAAATCAAAAGCTGGTTCCAAATAGTGGGCCATATAGTGATATTGCCCTAGGTTCAGGATGACTTTTGTGAAAATCTGTTGTATTTTTCAGTTGCTCTTCTTACAACTGCTTATTTCAGATAATCAGTTGAATATTTCATGTTTTGTCACAAATCTAAACAAAAGATTAAGTCCAAACTGTTCTTTCCCAGACTTGGCCATAGAAATGTCTACATGGGATGGAGTAATTGTCACTCCATCAGAAAAGGCATATGAGAAACCCCCAGAAAGAAAAGAAGAGGAGGATGAAGGTCTGGAAGAAGGAGGAGATGGAGAAGATGAGAGCATGGAGACGCAGGAGTAGGTAGGTTAGAGCAACTTGACACGTTATTGAAACCAAAACACAGCTTTTGCTTTTATTTGAGTCTTCAGAAGGGGATGAATGTCTGTAATACAGTGCAACAGAAAAGGCTGCATTGTTGGAAAATGTTTGTTGTTCCAACAAGCCTCATAATTTCTTAAATGGGGCTTTTTGACCTATCAAAATGTAAGTGTTCCTTTGTCTGGTCGTAACTTCTTTACACTCATAAGCTGGTTAATACTTTAATATTTTATAAAATAATTTTCACTTTTTTCCATTTCATTTTTATGGAGTGAAAATAGTCTCAAAATACCTGTGTGTGTGTGTGTGTGTGTGTGTGTGTAATACAGGATTTGTAATGTGTGTAAGCATCTTTGTGTGTAATTTTAGAGAGTTGTATCTGTGAAACATGATTTGTAAACCGTGAAGAGGAAATTTGTGTGTAACTCTGGGTACTTGTAAGTACTGTATGTGGTTAAATGCATACACAAAAATTAAGAAATTACGAATACAAAATAAAAACACACACAATTACAATTTCTACAAACATTAAATTTCTGCACACAAATTTTTTAACTTCAATCTCAAATCTGATAATTCCGAATTCAAACCTTCTCCTACGCCTTCAAATGTTTAAATACACACAAGTCTCCTAATACACACAGACAAAACTGCATTTACGCACAGATTCGGTTAGAGTGCACAAGGAGTTTTGAGACTCATTTCATGCTTCCAACTAGGCCTGTTGCGATAAACAAATCAATTAATCGCACAATAAATGAAAAATATTAACCTCATTTTGATTTATCGGCTTTACCGTTTCTTCCGGCCTTTTTCTCTTTCTGTTGATGACCCTTGATGAAAAAAGACTCAACTTCGGTGTTCTCCACTGACCCTCCCTTCCTCATTTCTTTAGCATAATGCCCAGTTCACACTACACGATTTTAGAATTGTTGGCCAATCGTCGCCCATTTTCAAAACCTGAGAGACCACAAACTAGCAGATAAAAACCGTAGGTGTAACGGGTTCGATCGGGTTTGACCATGCAGTATCTCCAGCCACACAAGCAACACACCACACACAAACCGATTTCTCTCACCGACATTCAGATTTCAGACAGAAAATCCCATAAAAGCCACTATATCACACGTGAATTTAGAGTAAACAAACATGGCTGATGATGTAGAAGCAATAGTGATAGTTTGTGAGCTTATAAAAGCTTATAAAAGCTGAGCGATAAAAGATGTAGCAAAAAGAAAAGGTGTTGGATAAAAGACTGGAGGATGGGGCTTTATTTGATGTAGAGGTGAGTTATTCTGTTTTTTTCGTCTTTACCATTTGTGTGTTTAAGCTTCATCGGTTAATTAGTATTTACCTTTTTAATGTTTAAAATTACATTGAGAACAGTGGGCACAAAATAATGGCTACAAGTCCAGTTGATTAATTTTAAAACCAGGCATTAATCAATGTTTTACTGGAATCTACCTGCATTGCATGTAGCTAGTGTCAGTCCTGACTGAATGAACATTATAACATATTTATGTCACATTAACAATGAACAGCTACCGAGTTTATCAACTGCTAGCAATTTCGCTCCAACTCCTCCCCTTGTCATTTCTGTGGATATTCTTTGCACGACATGTTTAATAAACATTAATGTTGTTTCCATATATCATCTCCAATGTCCGCTGGACTTTGGGTTGCACCGTGTCAGCTGTTTGGGATTCCCCTTTGTGCTTTTCCCTTCAGAAAGCAGGAGGGGAATCCGTGCTTTCTGATTGGCTACCTGTCACATTCAACAGGCTGCGTTATCACTCCCAGTCAGGGAAAACCACACGCTGCAGTGATAAACTGGCCAAGACAATCCAACATGTTTGATTTGATTTAGATAATTTAGATCAGAGCGGCCACGACATTCTACCGACTGGACCCGAACAGTCGGAACACAACACACACTGCAGGATGGGTTACGATTATCGCAAGCGACAATCTTAGAACGTTGGTCGTTCAAAGATTGTCGTAAGGGGAAAATCAGGAGAAAATAAATGAAGTGTGAAATGGGTTTAAGGGAGGAGTGAACTATTGCATCAGGTAATTGGATATGCCCGTCTTCTCTATCTAAATCCAATGATTATTGAAGGGCAATATAGTATACAGACTTCATACTCTTTTGGTTGAATGCAGTATTTATTTCCACTTTGATTATATGTTTAGTTTTTATTCAAGTGCATTCTTTAATGGAGACTGAGAGCAGTGATAGCATAGTTACTTTGAAAAAGTAGCTTTAATCAGATTACTGATTACTCCTTGAAAAAGTAACTTAGATTACTGACTACTTGATTTGGAAAATAACTAAGTTACATTAAAAGTAACTTCTTTAGTTACTTTCAGCAGCTGCTAACAACAACGCTCCGCCATCTGTGAAAATGACATTGATCTTTGCCAATATTCAATTGTAAGTTATTTTATAATGGTAACATCACTTTTAAGGTTGAACTGAAGGGGAGATTGTTTAATGGTTACAACAGTACAAAAAAAAGTAGTAATTTGTGTGTGTTTTTGTGTGGTCCACTATTGTCTGGAAAACTAAGGATTTTAAAGCCCCCACAACTCCCCACAGCCTCCAAGTTGTGCGTTACAGTCCTGCGTTGGTGTCAAAGCGCAGCGCACAGAGCTCCTCTTGCCGCTCCACAACTCAGATGGCTGCTGCTCGTATTTGTGACACTTAATATTAATAATTATAATGGCGTTACTTTTCTTTGACAACACCTGTACATCCTCAAAAATAAACATGTCCAAAATGACATTTCTTTTTTGTGCTATTTTGATCAGTTTTGAAATCCACGAGCAGAATACTTTATTCTACAGATTTATTGTATTTTCCAGTCCTTACATTCAACATTCAATGTGCATTTACAAGAAATAAAAATTTTAAATCTGGGTGAAGCAAATTTTTTTTTTTTTTTTTTTTTTACAAATGTAACAGCTACAAACTACTTACAGTTAAAGTACAGAGCCAACATAGAAAGTTGCAGGTTTTGCATGTGCTCCAAATGGTTAAAGAACGATTTCATTTGGGTATATACCTTTTCAGATGTTTTTGGTGCGTTAGGGGGTGAGGGTTAAGGGGTTAATCAACTTGACAAGACAAGAATACCAGGTTTGTCCTGGTTTGCAGATGAAGTATATATTTGTTCATGGGCTGATGAAATGGGGTCTTCGTGCATTTCACTCAGATCCAGACACAAATACAGTTTGAACTGAAGTTTCTGGAGGCTGTGTGAACATTAGTCTAAATCATTATTTACGCTGAGAAGTCAACATAGATAAAGAAGGTCCCTTTCAGTTTGTATTGGTGAAAGAAAGTCTAGCAGCAGATGATGTTCCTGCAGGTCTACCTTCATTACTGCTGAAGCAACAAAATATGGTTATTGTGATAGTGACCAACATCTAGCTATATTACCTTATCAAGGGTACATTTGGAAGTATGTGATTAATTTACCTGCAGTACATTAACTTCAGATAAATAGCTGTTGTCTTATCTGATGCATGTGCCCTATTTACACAAACACAAAGTAAATTTATATACAGAGATGTATATCGATAGAGGTACTGACAGGACAGAGATAGAATAAATAATGGAAAACAAAAAAAAAGATGTCATGCTTGGATTGTGAAGTTTTGCATTTGCCAGCATGCAGTGCCAGCATTAAGACGTGAACTATCTTGCCATTATTTGGTGCAGGCCAACGCTTTTTTAACCACATGCATGCACTGCTGTCATCACAGACGATCCACCTCACTGCAAAAGAAGTGTATAATTATGCTGCAGAGTGAAGGTAAAAGGGGGGACGGGTTCATTTCTTAAAGATACTTGCTGACTTGCTTGTCGGCATCATGAAACTAGATCAACCTGGGTTAAATTAAGATTGAAGATAGTCTCTTAAACTGTGCTGAACTATACTAGAGTTGGCTACGAACAGCTAAAGTAGCATAACTCACATCTAGACATTAGCTCCCAGAAACAGAAAAATATGAGAAGGACAGAGTATCAAACTACCAGTCATGTAAAACGTAATTTGAAATTATTTATAATTACTCCATGTCTCATTATAATCGGAGAGCAAAGCCTGCAGGTTTATCTTCTACTTACTTCTGAGGGCAGACCACCGGGACGCTCCGTCTTCTATGACAGCCTGTTTTTCTCCATTCCGCCACCCTGTGGTCATTTTTTCAACCACATAATCTCATCTGTACCGCTCAAAATGCAAAATATGTCTACAAACAATTTTGGAGTATTATAAAGAAGTGCTGAGATATTCCGTTTTCTAACAAAATAACGTCTTTGCCACTTCGGCACAAGCACCGTGACAGACATTCAGAGGATAAAAACATTAGACTCCAAGCAAAAATGCTGGGTTTCCATCAGCATTTAAACGCACCACTCGCACACAAGTCTGAGGCTGTCGGAAGCGTGAAATGAGTCTCAAAAATCCTTACGCTCTCTAACCGGATCTGTGTGTAAATGTAGTTTTGTCTGTTTATCAGGCGATTCATGCGTACTTGTAAGTATGTGGTCAAATGCACACACAAATTAAGAAATTATGAATACAAAATAGAAGTACACACACATAATTACAATTTCTGCTAACATAAAATTTCTGCACACAGATTTTGGAACTTCATCCTCACAAATCTGCTAATTACGAATTCAAACCAGAGTTACGCACAAATTTCCTCTTTAGGGTTTACAAATCATGTTTCACAGATACAGCTATCCAAAGTTACACACAAAGATGCTTACCCTTATTACAACTCCAGTATTACACACGCAGAGGTATTTTGAGACTATTTTCACTCCATACATTTTTGCCTGATTTAAATTTCTGTATGTTAGCGCAGATTGCCAGGATGGTTTTTCAGACCCTAGTTTCGAATGGGGTTTTATTTTTTCAAAATACAGGATGGGTCAGCATTCCCTTTTTATCTTTGATATTTTCTTTATGGAGATCCTTCCCTCACACTGCATTGTGTGTGGACATGGCTGCTATGGCATACAAAAATGCCAATAAATGAGCAATTACAGAAGGGAATGTTAAGGCCCTTTCAGCTGTGGTCACAGTTTTAGTTTAGCTACACAAAACTATTTTGAAACTGCGTCTATAATATCAGAATTTCCAAGGGGTTATTTTGTGCTTTTGTTCAGCGTCATAGTATTATGTTGTTACTATTAGGTGTTAAATGATGGTTCCTTAAGAACCCCCCAAAATGACCATGTCTGTACTGCTGTTTTTTCATTCACAGTGTACTTAGCGGATGTTAATAAGGAGGACGTGGGGTACACTGAGGAACCTATCAGAGGAGCTCCCTTGGAAGCCAGAATTTCCTGAAAATGGAAGTGTATTGTCTTTTAATTATTGAGATATTTTTCTTTTCCTTGATTTGGTTTTATATTTGTCTTTGTAAAAGTTAAATAAACATGTTTTCAGGTTGGGTTATGTTTGTTCATGAAAAAAGTGAAATATGAAAATAGCAGAGCATAATCCAAACAAAGCAAAGCTTCCAATGAAGCATAACTGCACAGTAATGTTGAGGAATGATTTCTAACTGACCTTGGAGATATCCCTAACACAATGTTTTAACAAACACGCAGTGTCAGCAGCGTGTTGGGTCTCCTTAGGATAACAAGCCCAGTCTTCGCTGAAGTGATAATAGACTAACTGCTAACATCCAATCTTTGCATGACAGTTGGATTGACCCATAGCAAATAGTTTTTTGCTTAGCACCAATACAGTGGTTCTAGAAAAATTTAATCTATTACGTTAAAGCTTTTTTTTAATGAGAGAAGGGGGAAGACAAAGGTCACCAGGCCTCGAATCGAACCTGTGACAGCCGCATTGAGGACTAAGACCTCCATATGTGGGTTAACCCTTGCACCACCACAGCACCCCATTGGGAGAGAGAGAGACTTCCTTTCTTTTCTGTAGGAAATATTGTTTCCACTTGTAGATTTTCAAGATACAAGGTTTTCAAATGAATTATGAATATTTTATTTCTGAAGTATACCATTAGAAATTAGTGTCTTGAATCAGTAACCAGCTTTGATTCCCATCCAGTGTACAGTAACTTCCATAATCCCCAGATTGATTAATTTAAAGGGGCAGTATTGTGTTTTCGAGGATCATAGTACCATTTTATAGCAGAATCAAGTAATTATGCAACCTTCAGTTGTAATAAAAATAATGTATATATCAAACATGACTTAAAAGAAATTTTACCTTGCAATTTAATGTCTTGTAATTGGGCCTCTGTCTCTATAAGAAGCTGCTCTTTCCAACACTACCTTCAGCACATCATCACAACAACATTTCAACATTAAGCTGCTTACAAATGTTCTTCGGATTATTGGATTCAGAAATGGTTACAGTAATATTAGAAACTCCACCAGGTGTGTAATTGCTGCAGTTGCTAATTTGAAGAAGCTAAGTGGGGAAGGCACGAGGGAGGGTGCCTCTATATGAAATGGGAGTGAGAAACTTGGTGAGAAAGAAGGTATAGGCAACCCCAAATGGTTGCCACAAGAGATTCAAGGATTTTTCAAACATGCATGAAAGAATCAAAGCATGTCTTTTTGATGAGGGACTAAAATTTAAGAAAAAAAGTAAATTTTACAGCTAAGTTGCAGAAAGGATGCATGAGAAACTGATTATACTGAGCTCCAAATATACAAAAATTGTATTTTGTTTCACAAATTGTTTGGTGATAAAAAGAAGCAATTTGGATATGTGAAAGGTTGAGCTGAGAACTAAGCGGAGAGACATCTAGCTTTATTTTGACAATTAAACTTGTTGAAGAGTTGAAGCTGATGTCTCTTCTTTGAAGTTGATTTCTACGTGTGGCACAAATGTACCATAATTAAAGTAGGTGAATCCAAGATTAAAATCAAATCCATCCATTGTCTTCCGCTTATCTGGAGTCGGGTCGCGGGGGTAGCAGCTTCAGAAGGGAGGCCCAGACTTCCCTCTCCCCAGCCACTTCTTCCAGCTCCTCCGGGG
>CAEGAG010049812.1:0-40518 GCA_903067065.1 Brachyrhaphis terrabensis
TAAAATAGTTTGATCTTTTTGTCAGAGTGTAGAAATCATCGTGGATTCAAATCTTCAGGAGAATTTCAATATTTTTTTAATTGAAAGAAAGAAAACAGGTTTAGTCATTTTAATTGATAAAGTTTCTCAGCAATAAAAACCTGATTTATTAAGTTTTAATCATGTGATTAAAAGCAGATTAAAAGGGTGGATGTGACATTTACAATGAAGCTAAACAGAAAAATGAAACTTTATTATTAAAAGATAAATTTACACTTTATATCTAACAAAGGCCCTTCTGTAGAGTTTTATTAAATTTATTGATAAAGTTTAGAATTATCTCCATATTGCTGCAGGTTTTCATCCTCTGATTGGCTCAGAGCAGTTATGTTCAATTAAAGGTGATCAATACTGATATTGATAACCTGATCCGTGAAGAAGACTTACCTGATCCACAGACCACGAAGATGAAGAGCGCCAGCAGCCACGGTCCAACTCCCTTCTCCTCCACCAGGTTCCTCTGAAACATACGACACTTCGATTATTGATCAGCTCTGATTGGTGATGATCAGAAGAGTCTTCATCAGCTGATCAGATGTGATCAATCGATCAGTAGATTTTCTCCTGGAACTTTCCTCCCCGTTTTCCTGATGATGGATCACTGACAGCATGTTTGTAATCGGAACCGAACCGAGCCACAGAACCAGTGAAGATTTGAGCAGAAACATAAGAAGTTCAGCTGGATTCTGGGAACCAATCGGCTGATCGATCTCAGGAACCTCCGTTTCTGCTAATGATGATGTCATCAGATCTCACCTTAAGCTAGAACTGGTTCCGTTCGGTCAGAATCTAATCAGCGGCTTCGGACTGGTTCCGGTCGGGTTCGGTCACTCACCGTGGACTTGGCCACGTTCCCCCGCTGCGTGATGTTCTTGCTGTGCTTCTCGTTCGCCATACGGATCCTCTGCTTGGCCACCATTTTTTCTTCTTCTTTGTTTGTTTGTTTGTTTGTTTATTAACGCCGTTAACTCTCCTCGCGCTCTCCGCTCCGTTGGGCTCTCGGACTGGGAGGAACTCAGCTTTGTCTACGTACTCAGAAACTCGAAGCCCCGCCCCCTTTAAACAAATCACGCCCCCAATAATCACAATGGCGCCCGTGAAGTGTGTGAGCACCAAATTCCGACTTCCGGTGCGCTCCTTCTGAATAAAATGAGGCCTTTTGCTGCATTTGAAAGTGAAAAACTCAAATTATCTTAGGGTAGAGTGTATAGAAAATGTTCTCCAAAAAGAGTAGTTCAATTTCAACATATTTTTAATCAAGTGAACGTAAAAAGTAGCCATCCGACAACTTATTCAAGTGCCATTCAGTTAAGAGAAATACTTTTCTAAACATTTTTTAAAAATAAAAATGTATCAAACTAATACTTAAAGTAGGCCATGCATATATGTTGTTTGTTGGAACAGAGTAAAGTACTTCCATTAATCACATATGGTGCATATTCACAGTCTACAAATGGCTCAGGAAACAGACAATAACTTTAGAACAATAAAAACTATATATACAAAGTCTCACTTTTGCATAAACCCCAGGCATGTCTGTGTCGCCCACATTTTTGGTAAAAAAATATTTTTATTCTTCTGTAAAATTACTTATGTTGAGCAAGTATTGTTATACAGTACTGTATAACAATACTGTATAATAATAGTACTCATGTAAAAGTGCAAACTTGAAGCAAAACTACTCTTAAAACACAATTTTCCATTATATACTATAAAACGCTGTTTTGTGTGTGTGTGTGCGTGTGTGTGTGTATTTGAACTAATATATATATATATATTAGTTCGAAAAGGAGTGGGAAGAGGACAATTTTATTTACTCTCAGGTTTGCTTGTTGTTGTCATTTAATTTCGGTCATTGAAAGTCAGCTATAATGTCCCATAAATCTACTTAATGTAATCCATGTCTGCTAACTCTTATTTTGAAAACGGAAGTTGTGTTAGTTTTGTGTAGTACACAGCATCTTGACCCTCGTTCAACTTTAATAAGTTGTTCAGCTTTAAGAAAACAGACTTTCTGGTCATCAAAGGCGCACATTTCATCTTAAAATGAAAACAGTAAGTTCTATGTTATATTTAAAATGATAAACTCTGATGCCATAGTTATCTTTTTAAGGAGAACCAGACGTGTTATGCTGATGTGGCACTGGAAGTCCCGCCTCCTTTCCCCGTGACGCATTTCCGTCTAACTCCCTTCTTCTTCCGGCACATGTAAACATGGCGTCCCCCATTCCGCTGCTCGCAGGTAATTTCAAGTTAAATCTCTGTGTTTTGTGACGTTTTCCTCTCGTTGTTTGTTTGCTTATTCAGTATGTGACGTCATTGATAATGTCAGACTCTAAGGTGAAGCGTTGTTCTTTTTTATTAACCAACATTTAACCAGACTCCTTAGGAAATCCGTTCAGCGTCAATTTAACATCCGTTCGGTTGAAATATTGAAACTCCGGCAACTGAAGTCTGACCTCACCAACGGCAGCAGACTGTGCTGCGTCATTCGGCTTGATTTAAATAATCCTGAACATGTTCATCAAAACAACGGACATCAATAAACCACACCGATGGCTTCTGTCTGAGCTCTACAGGTTCAAGTGACCACAAAGATCAGCTGTTTGTGCTGCTGTCTGGGTTTCTGTGTTTACGCCGAAATTTTAAATCCTCATCTTCAGTTCAGAAAATGTCTTTAATTTAATTTTATCTGATGGACTTATCACTTGATAGTTAATAATCATTTAAATTAGAGCAGAGCTGAATGGCATTCAACGCAGTAACTTTAGAAAAAGTTATTGGAATTGTTTTTGTGTGATTTAGATAAAGATTTAGAGACGACCAAGAGCATCTACTGGAGTAAGAATTATAGTTGTGATTTTAAGTTTTCAGAAATCTACATAATGATTAAAGTCACAAACTCAGGCCGGTTGTCTCCATGTTTTGTTTTGTCTGTGAACGCCACCAGGGGGGTTAGAGACCATTAGGAATCCAACCAAAGACACAGGTGTTGATACAATCAATCAGTAGTCAACGCTAGAAATATAGATGGATGATATGAAAATTCGGGCCAAAATTAATATCTGATAATATTTCTGTTATAGCCGATAGCCGATATTTGCCAATATTGTATATTGTATATCTATCGTTTTGACACCTTTAGGGATAAACCCCACCTGAAACAGATTGCAACAAGATGGAAAGAAATATCGGTTATTGGTTTCGTTTCAGTTTTTATTTATCAATCCGATATTGATACGTACAGTCAGGAATATTCCTGCAGTATCTCTTCCTGCTGCAGCTTCACCGTGTTTTTGTTTCAGTGAGTGGATCAGACGGAACGTCGTTGCTGTGCGGACCCCCGCAGTGTGAGCAGTACTCGTCCTTCCAGAGGTGCTTTCCTCCCCTCTGTAGTCAAACAGTTTCCTGTGACCTTTTGTGACCTCGTCTCTGTGTCTCTCAGGGACAGCCGGCCCAGCAGGTACCTTACCTTCAGCAGGGACGGAACGCTTGTGGGATGGTGCAACGGACACAGGTTGGTTTTTAATTGCTTGTCTTCACGCAGCAACATGGCGGCTTGTTGACGGTCTGTCTTTCTGTCCTCCAGCGTCTCTGTGGTGAAATGTGCGGATGGATCTGTGGTGTCCACCTTTGACCTCCCAAAAACAGCTCTGCTGGAGTTCTCTCCCCTCAACAACATCCTGGTCACCTGGCAACCGTACACCAGTAAGAAACGACCTAGAGACGTTGGAGGAAACGTCCAGGAAGTCACTGAGACTCTGTCTGTCTGTCTGTCTGTCCTTGCAGAGACTCAGGACAGTCCTCAGGGGGAAGCCAACCTGCAGCTCTGGGAGTTACAGAGCGGCCAACTGGTCAAAGCTCTGTACCAGAAGAAAGTCGACTCCTGGTTGGTCCAGTACACTCTGCTTGCGTTCTGATTGGCTCACGGTTTCCCCCAGAGTATCATCAGCCTGGTGGGCTGCCAGGCTTTATTTGCTCCCACCAGGCTAAGCATTGTTTGTTTATTTTAAATAGTTGTTTTACCCACCAGTAAGATTCCAGCTGGACAAAATGGACAAAAATGTATCACAATATAAGAGTTTCATATCAGTTGATATTGATAATTATTGATTAGTTGTTTTATATGTCAAAACTGCCAAACTAGTGCCATGTGATTTGATCTTTTGTCCTTGTTGTTCTTTTATTTTTAAGCAGTTATGATTTGATGCGCAAGTTACTCCACAGGTTGTTGCTAGGCAACCAAAGAGTAAGTGAGTTAGTTGATTCCACCAACCTAGCTTAGCCAGCTGTGAGAGGTTGAGCTAAAGTCTTTCCTCTGCCTTCATCCCCCAGAATTCTTTGCGGTTCTGGATCAGAGCTAAGCGAATATTTTATCAGATTCTACCGATTCTGATCAAAACAATAATATATTGTTATTGATTTATTGTCCGGCCCTAAGTAACACTGATAGCAAAAATGGGTTAAACAACATCCTTGGTGAAAGGGAGTCAAAGGTCAGGGGTTTATATTTAATCGCTTCCTGTCTCTACCTGTCCACATGCTAACATCTTCATCCAGTGAAGCCACAAGACATAAATAAATAATCCAAAATATGTTGGATGCTGTTTTTCCTGAAAGCATGGATGCTGGGAACCTTCTGCGTATGACACTAGCCGGAGTGTGCAGTGAGGCTGGTGTGAGCGCTTACATCTTTGTGAATAAAGAACAATGTGTGGCGTTTACAGCTCAATATGTTTGCTCGCTCCATTCGTGTTCTGGCTCTGTTTCTGTGCTAAGCAGCCAATCACAGACAGCTATTTAACTGCTAAAACAGTCAGATTTTCAAATTTCCTGTGAATCTTTAATGTTTTATAGCATGACAACATGGTGGGCTGCTACCAGTGGGGTTAGCTAGTTTTCTGGGTGGATCCCTGTTTCTGATCGATCGGTTGGGTTTCATGTCTGTCGTTGTGTCCAGGTGTCCCAAGTGGTCTGAAGACGAGAAGGTCAGTGTGAGGAGCGTCAATAACGAGCTGCACTTCTTTGAGAACAATGACTTCAGTGAGAAACTTTCTGATTTATTTCATATTTTGACCTGACTTGCGTATCGCCATCTGCTGGCAGAACGCAGGACAGCAAGAGTCTCCTAAATCCCTGATACTTTGCTGTAGATTCAAACTAGAGACGCAAACTAAGAACGTTTTCTCATTAATTCAGTTTCGTCAGATTTAGTCTTGTTTTTATTTTTATGTCAGTTAAAAAATTGGGGGCTTTTTGCCTTTGAATTTTATTTTATTGGTTTTTGTTAAGAATAACAACCTTGGTTAGCAGTCAGTTAGTGGTTGGCCAGCAGGAAAGCAGCAGGTCAGGGGTGTCCAAAGTGTGGCCCACGGGCCATTTGTGGCCCTTGAAATGACCTTTTTTAGCCCTTTACCACAAGTCAAGAATGGTAGGAAACTTGGTGAACAAGACAGAAAAAAAATTGTTTTAATAAGTATAAACAAAAAATAATAAAAAAAAACCCACACAAACAAATTTTTGGATTTTTTATATGAATTTTGTTGGACATCAAGCTTCTCGTCGTCATGGTAACGGCAGCGTCTTGTTTTCTTCTCAGACTCCATCGCCAACAAGCTTCACATGCAGAAAGTTTCTGACTTCGCCGTATCGCCTGGAGCTCAGCCCTGCAAGGTGAGACCAAACTGGGTCGTCCCCGTTTGTTACCTTTACTCACTACGTCCCCGTCTGTCCTCTGCAGGTTGCCATCTACGTCCCCGGCAGTAAAGGAGCGCCGTCCTTTGTGCGGCTCTACCAGTACCCGGTTCTGGGCGGGCCCGGCGCGGCGCTCGCTAACAAGAGCTTCTTCAAGGCGGATAAAGTTATGATGCAGTGGAACCAGAAAGGTGAGCGGGTCCAGTCCAGCGCCTGGCCCGGCCTGGTCCGGTCCGGACTCTGACCTGTGTCTCCCTCCCCAGCCTCCGCCGTCCTGGTCACGGCGAGCACGGAGGTGGATAAAAGCGGAGCTTCATATTACGGCGAGCAGACGTTACAGTACCTGGGTGTGAACGGAGAGACGGCTCTGGTCCAGCTGGGTAAGAACCGAGCTCGGTAGGCGACCCGGTTCCGATCCAGAACACAGACTCCCTCCATCTGACTCTCCTGCAGCCAAGAACGGGCCGATCTACGACGTGGCCTGGAGCCCCAACTCCTCGGAGTTCTGCGTGGTTTACGGCTTCATGCCGGCCAAAGCCACCGTCTTCAACCTGAAGTGTGAAGCCGTGTTCGACTTCGGGACCGGCCCGCGAAACGCCGCCTACTACAAGTAGGGAGGGGAATCACACCCGTTCTGTTTCTGAATCCTTAAAGCTACAGCATGTAGCGTTTATACTAAATATAATTTTTATATACTTGTTAAAACTGTCAGCATGTTGTGACAGTTTATGATCACATCCTCCCTGAACTGCTATTGCTTTCTGAAGAAATGCACCAAAAACATCCAGTCAGAGCCTGGAGGCGGGGCTTAGCGCTGACAGTCAATCTCATGAACACGATGCTAAATGTGCTTGTAACAGACAGCTATTGGAAAAACAGCTTAAAATATAATACTGTCATTTTAGTTTACCTAGAACAGCAGTAATAAATGTCAATTAAATGTTTTTTTTTAGTTCATTATATTGATTTTAAATCCAAAGTACTTGAAAAGTTTGAGAACATACCTTGAAAATACTTGAACTTTACAGTTTGAAAACAGTTCAAATGCTGTCAGGTGGTAAAATCTGCTTTGTAAACCTGAACAACTTTTATGTTTCAGTCGAATTATTTCCCTCCTGTCTCAGTCCTCAGGGCCACATCCTGGTTCTGGCCGGGTTCGGGAACCTCAGGGGCAAGATGGAGGTTTGGGACGTGAAGAAGTACAGACAGGTGAGAGGTTTACCTGCAGCAGGGCTCAGGTCATGACAGCTGCTGGCTGTACAGGGGAAATTCTTGAGTTTCTAACTTGGGACAGTTTGAAAACTTCCTGAGAAAGCAGTTTTTATTCATGATGATTTTAAGATGAAAATGTTTTCATTTTAAAACAGCAATGTTTTTAACACATTTTCCTCTTCTGGCCACATGGAAATTAGTTTTAGGAGTTTTATTTAATTTAGAAAAAACAGTTTGTAGAGTGGGTGTTTGGCTCTCATGTACTCTGGTGGCAAGTGAAAAGGATGAACCTGATTTCATACCATCAACATGTAAATGTGTCCTGGGATGACCATAAACTTTGGAACGTTTGTTCTTTTAGCTTCTGTTAGCTGTCCATTTTTGGCTAAGATTTCCCTTAGATGCTAACAGACCTGTTAGCTTCTGTTAGCTATTCATTTTGGCTAAGTTTTCCCTGTTAGCATCTGTTAGCTCCGGTTAGATGAGTTAAAATAAGTGAATTAAATCATCCAGCTGTTGTTTTGGCTGTGATTACTGTCTGATCTCCTGCAGGTGTCTACTCCTGAGGCTCCAGACGCCACGTTTTTCTCCTGGTGTCCTGATGGCGAGCACATCGTCACGGCGACCTGCGCCCCTCGGCTACGGGTCAGTAACGGATACAAGATCTGGCACTACACCGGCTCGGTTCTGCAGAAGCACGATGTTACAAAGGGCGCGGAGCTGTGGAACGTCCGCTGGCAGCCGTTCCTGGACGGTACCTTTCCGGAGCGGCCCATCCGGTACCAGGCGGCGCCGAGTGAGCTGGGCTCCACCCAGGCCGCCCCCACGCAGGCGTACCGTCCCCCCGCACTGAGGCACCTGCCGGCCGCTCCCAGCTCCAAACTGGTGAGGAAACGTTAAAGTACATCCAGCCTGGAGCTGAATGTCTGTGGTAACGGAGTGTGTGTCCGTCAGCATGAGGAAGAACCTCCTCAGAACCTCCGGACTGGACCAGGAGGAGAGAAGAGCCTCTCCAAGACGGCTTTGAAGAACCAGAGGAAGCGAGAAGCAAAGAAAGCCGCCAAACTGGTGAGCAGAACCGCGATTACTTCCTGTAATCAGATACCAAACGCCGGTTTAGTTAAATCTGATATCAGAAATCAGTCACAGACGCACCGATCCCGTATCAATATCTGGTTCAATAAATTCTAGATCAGGTATCCGTGACAATGTTCTAGATCTATAAGACCGGATCTATTCAGTCTAATTCAGAGATGTCCAAAGTGTGGCACAAGAATGAAGTGTCATTTGGTAAATGGTAACACTTTTAATGCAAAATTAGTAGTTTTAATGAACTTTTAATGCAACGTGGCAGTGGAGCCAGATAGAAATGTTTAGTTCAGTTAAAACATGCCAAACCTCAGATATCGGAACTGAAAACAGTTGAACGGTGTGAAGGTGTCCTCGTCCTGCTGCTCCGTCTCTGATTATCTGTGATAACTCCTTAAATCTCCACCCAGGAGGCCAAACTCGACCCTGAACCTGAATCTGCTCCCACACCTGTGAGCCACAGCCAATCAGAGGTGAACAGCGGCAGCGGAGACCCGGAGACGGACAAGAAGATCAAGAACTTAAACAAGGTGAGAGGAAATCTGCTGCCTGGAAATCAAACATCAGGAGATTAAAACCTTCTAATCGAATCTGCTGTAAACGATTATTCTGTTCTATTCTCAGAAACTGAAAGCCATCGAGGAGCTGAAGGAGCAGCAGGCGTCTGGGAAAGTTCTGCAGAAGAACCAGGTGACGGATCCGTAAACACAGCAGAATATCGTCTGCATACAGAGTAACATTCAGACCAGTATGGTGACCTCTGACCTTTAAAGAAAGTTGCTCTTTCTGTCTGCTGCAGGTGGAGAAGATCCAGAAGGAGGAGCAGCTGCTGAAGGAGCTGCAGGCGCTGCAGGTCAACCTGTAGGACGCTTTCCCAGCATGCTTCACTCTGACACAGCCAGGAGCAGCGGCTGATTGGACAGAAACTGGACTGGATCGGGGGGACGGGGCTTAGTCGTTTAGGTTTGCTGAGCGACAGCGGCGTTCTGGGAAACGTAGGCAGTAGGCGGTGAGGCTGCCTCATCTGTACAGTGTTTCACAATAAAAACCTGTTCTGACGCTCAGCGTCTTTAATGTGGAGTCACGACCTCTGACCCTGGTTCTGACCTGGTTTTGGGTCCATCCCAGCTGGAGTCTGGGAAGTTTTCCAGTTTTTGTCCAGGTTTCATTTTTCCTTCTGGAATGTTTGCTATCACTTTAGTATTTCTTATCTTGT
This sequence comes from Brachyrhaphis terrabensis, assembly GCA_903067065.1. Taxonomy (NCBI): domain Eukaryota; kingdom Metazoa; phylum Chordata; class Actinopteri; order Cyprinodontiformes; family Poeciliidae; genus Brachyrhaphis; species Brachyrhaphis terrabensis. The sequence continues at coordinate 9,251 of CAEGAG010049812.1, forward strand.
TTTTTGGGCTTCACCTGCCAAACTTATCTTAAAAGATAAATATCAGCATCTGATTGGTTCACTTTGCTGCCTGTTCAGCCTCACTCTGCTCCTATTGGCTGTATTTTCAACCAATAGGAAGATGCAATCAAAGGTACAACCAAAAATACTTAATAAAACACAAAATCTTCGGAGAATCATGACGTTATCATCGCGGGTAGCTCTGATTGGCCGTTTCTGAACTCCTCCCACCAACCAACGTGTTTGTCTCAAACACTCCTCCCTCTCCTGCCGAGCTCTCCGCCGGCTGGCTGTGACCGAGCGGACCCTCTACGTGTTTTGTATCGACACTTCCTGCGCTGCTAAACAGCTCTGTTCTGGTACCGGTACCGGGAGCTGTGGTTCTGGACGGAGGCTTATCGGCAGTAAAGAGGAACTACAGCTGAACCAGTTTACGGCACGTCGTGAAGCGGAGGAAACACGTGCCGGTAAGGAACCAGTTCTGGTTAACGGAACCAGAACCGGTTCTAGTTGACCGTCTGTAATGTCAGCTGTTCGGACAGATTCTGGTTCTGAACCATCTGGTAGTAATGATGAACGTAGATCTTGTCAGAGTTCATGAGTCCACGCCGAACCGGTTCTTCCTATGAACAGAACCAAGAACCGTTTCGGAACCTGACTGGTCCAAACCCCTGGAGATCCAGAACCTTTCCGGACCGTAAAGCCACAACTTTTATCTTACGATGAAGTTCATTTAGTCACAGATTTTCTGGACCGGAACCGGAACCAGATTGGGCAGAAACTGTTTTACATCATTACTGAGAAAATTATGGGAAAAGTTTCCATAAAAACTAAAGACCAAAATGAATTTAAATCAGTTTGTTAGTTTAAGTTAAGCCATTATTTAACCGCTTTAAATATTTGCTTTATTGATTTAGTTTTACTTTTGTTTGTCTGCTTTACAGTGCATAAATGTCGCAAAACTATTCATTAAATTCCTGATGAAATACAGAAATAAAATACAAATAAAATTAAAGCTAGAAAGTAAAGTTAAATAAATACATGTTTAAATTCAGGCTGCACATCCCAAAAAACTCTTCACTAACTGATCCAGAAAGATTTGCTTTTACTTTTTGTTTTAACTTTCAGACAGTAACCATGGCAACAAGACAAGGTTAGCATATCAAAAGCTCAATTAATACCTGAACTGGTTTCTATCATCATAATGGAAATGAATCCACCAATCAGAGGCTCAGTCTAACTCCTGGTTTCTGTCCTCGTCCCTGATTGGTTGGTTTCTGTAGATGGAGGCGGAGCTGCGGGCTCAGGAGGATCGGAGCCCCGCCCCCGTCGTGGGGCTGAGTCTCTGTGACTCCGCCGCCCTCCTGTGGCGGCTCCAGGACCTGAAGGCTGTGAGGTCTGACGGCCTGGTGGGGGCGCTGCTCGGGTCGCTGCCCAGAACCCCCAGGCAGAACGTCCGACTGGGCCGGCCACTGCTGCTGCTGCCGGAAGAGGAGCGGCTGCTGGGAGAACGGCGCGGCGCCGCCGCTCTGCCCGCCCAGAACCAGGTCAGCAAACGGGCCGGGACAGATGTTCTGGGTAATAACTGGGTCAGAACTGGGTCAGAACCAAGATGAGGAAACAGATCAGGTCTGACATTTATATCAAAAAGATTTCTGGGGGTGGAGCTTAAATTTCACCTACTGAAATGAAGACGGTCACTAAGGTGCGTTTGTTTCATCAATGTTGTCAGGAAGCGGGTGCGTTTGTTTTGTTGACATCAGGAAGCGGCGGGGTGTTTACTGAGGGTGCGTTTGTTTTGTTGACATCAGGAAGCGGCGGGGTGTTTACTGAGGGTGCGTTTGTTTTGTTGACATCAGGAAGCGGCGGGGTGTTTACTGAGGGTGCGTTTGTTTTGTTGACATCAGGAAGGGGCGGGGTGTTTACTGAGGGTGCGTTTGTTTTGTTGACATCAGGAAGCGGTGGGGTGTTTACTGAGGGTGCGTTTGTTTTGTTGACATCAGGAAGCGGCGGGGTGTTTACTGAGGGTGTGTTTGTTTTGTTGACATCAGGAAGCGGCGGGCGGGGAGCTGCAGCAGCGTTATGCAGAGGAGCAGCAGAGGAGCTTTGAGGAGCAGAGCGTCTTCGCTCTGGAGGACAGGAAGTCGGCGTTAGTTCGAGCCATGACATCATCATCAGGTAGGATCGTTACTATGGCGAGGTTTTTTCCTGCTGCGCTTTAACGGTTCTGGTTCTGATCCAGGTTCTGATCCAGGCTCAGATGAAGCCCTGCAGCGCCGCCTGCTGGACCTGGAGCAGAACTTCAGCTTTCCGCGCTCGGCGCTGGCGGTGCAGCTGAGCACGGCGAGGGCGGGGCTTAGCCACTGTCCGGAAGCCCGCGCCTTCCTGGAGGCCGACTGGCCAATCAGAGCGCAGCGCTGCCCCCGCAGGGAGGCCAGGTTCCAGGTGTTCAGGGACCTGCGGGGGCGGGGCTTCTTCCTTACATCTGCAGGGAAGTTTGGCGGAGACTTCCTGGTGTATCCAGGTGAACCTGAACACCCGACCTCTGTATGACCCCGCTGACCTCCAGCTGACTCCGCCCCCTTATCCTCAGGTGATCCGCTGCGTTTCCACGCCCACTTCATCGCCGTCTGCCTGGCGCTGGAGGAGTCCGTCTGCCTGCTGGACGTCCTCTGTGTGGCCCGGCTCGGCTCCAACGTCAAGAAGACGGTTCTGCTGTGTTCGCCGGCGCCGGACGGCCCGGTCCACTACACCTCGCTGCAGTGGAGCGGGATGGTGTGAGATCCTTACCAGACCGGACCGGATTCAGTCACCCGGTAGAGGAAACAGTCCGTCTACAGCGACCCGACCCGACCCGACCTGTGTGGTACCGCTCAGTGGATCCAGACTGATCCACTCTTATTAAGAACATTTTATTGAGGTTTTTCTGTTTATTTGAAGGTTAATGGACTCTTTAAGTTCTTCAATGTTTGGAGAAAATGTTGAAGTTGAAAACAAAGAGAAAATAAACTCAGATTTTCTTGCAGGTAAACTGTGTAAGTAGTTCTTAAAGCTGCAGTACGTCATTTTATTTAAAAAAAACTGTTAACATGTGACAGAATTTTAGACAGATAATCTGAAAAAAATAAAGCTCCTCTGCCTTCTCCCAGAGTTAACTAGAAAAAACAATTACAGCCAGGAGGCGGGGCTTAGCGCTGTTAATCACCTCCTCAGTTTGCTCTTTGCTACATTGCAGCTAGCAATGCATGTTGTGAATGCTAAGGCTCATTGACATACACAGATGAAATTATTTTTCTGTAACAATAAGTTGTTTCTTCACCATTAGCACATTTAGCAAGAAGTACCTGAGGATGATTAACAGCGAATTTGTCTTTGTTGGCTCAGATTAAAGCATCAAAATATTACATTTAAACAAGTTTTTATTGATTGTCAGTTTAAAATAATTCGTACAGATTTTATATCCATGTCTCCACCAGCAGGGGGAGCCATAGCCCGCCATGTTTTATGCTCAGTAGAACGGGTCAGTTCCATTCCAGTCGATGGCGGCGCCGTCCCACTTCGTCCTGATGGTCATCTCCAGTGACGGGAACCGTTTCTCCGGGTCTGCCTCTGCGGGCGGCACCTCCCAGTGGTGGGAGTGAGTATCTGCAGGAGAACCAGAACCTTTATGGACCCGAAGCGGCTTACAGGAGCTGAATGAGGGGCGGCGGCGGCGCTCACCCACGGTGAGGCGGGCCGTGGATCTCTGGGAGTTCTGGCCGTTGCAGTAGAAGAGCTGGAACTGGTGCTCCATCCTCCAGTCGGACAGCAGGGACCGGTTCAGGCTGAACAGAACCGAGTAGCTGCTGTTGATGCAGCAAACCCAGACCGGGAACCGGGGGGTCTTCAGCATGCTGCCCACCTGCAGGAACAGCGAGAAACTAAACGGGGAAAGAATCCGAAAGAATTCAGACTCAAATATGAATCAGATTTTCACCTTAAAACGAACAACTGAATATTTCATACGACGGCGTGTTAGAGCCACCGCAGAAAAAACATGACAACATTTCAGCCAAAAGAAGAAAAACTGAGACTGGTCTAGTTTCAAAAGTTAAAAATTTTTGGCTTTTGAAACTTGAAAATTTCCAAACGTTGAATATTTTTAGTTTTATTAACATTTCTCAGAATCATCTCAAATTTCTGAGTTTTTGTCTAGTAAATTTACAACTTTTGAAACAGAAATTTCGACTTTTCAAGAGATATGATTTTTTTCTCTTCATATCTTTTGAAAAGTGATATGATGGCGCTGCCCATCATGAAAGGGCAGCGCCTCCCATGATGGCTGCATTATGAGGCGCCAGACTACCAACATTTTATATTGTTTGTATTTTTGTTGTTTCTTCTGTACGATGACAGTAAAAACTGATTTTGATTCAAATACTGACACAATGGGACAAGATGAACTGAGGACCTACAGCTGCAGGTCTGGATTCTGCTGTCCTTCAGACACGGACCTGAACGCAGGGTAGGGGTCGGATAACCTAACCGTAGCGTAAGTACTCTGCTTTTTTTTGAGTGAAAGGTTTTAGTTTGTATTTTCCCTCAAAGCAGATGTTTTATTTAGCCTCTGTTTCACTTCCTGTCTTGCTCATGTCATTCCTGTCAGATCAGTCAGATAGTCGGAGACGCTTTCATAAGGAATTGCTCGCTGTCTGCAAAGCCACGTTGACCCAAATGTTTCTTGGCCTTAAACTAGGACGCAAGGACTGCAGTTGCTAACCTATCATTGGCTGTTATGGTGTCAAATAGACCTGAAAACACCTCAGAATAACGTTATGCTGCCTCTACAGGTTGGGAGGATTCATGGAGGTGAAACTTGGTTTGTTGTTTCCATCACAGTCGAGTAGAGAACCGGTCACCTGAGGCAACCCGCCTCGCTCCATCTGTTCCCGGCTCCAGTGCAGGTAACCCACATCACTGCGGGACAGGACTCCCTGCAGGGGGCGCTCCAGAGGCTGACCGTCCTCCCCAAACTGCAGCGTCCCGTTGAAGACGTGAGGACTGGCTCGGCCCGTCAGCAGCAGGTTCAGTAAAGCCTGCAGAGATACAGACATCATCAGCAGAAACGAAGCAACCTGAGACTCATCTGCTGTTCAGGATCTTCATCTGACAAGGTCTGAATCCAGGGAGTCCAACAGAACTGGGAGTTAGCAGGAACCGACCAGAACAACACGAGTTTTGTTGCAATAATCCACAAGTCAAGTTCATGTGGATCACCTAAGAACCCAGACGCTGTAAATCTGGACATAAACAATGGTTGAAAATGATAATTATAAAATTATGAAAGCAGTTTAAATCACTAGCTGCATTTCTATTGACAACAGAATTGCACAAATTGACAATCTGAAAATAAATTTGCTTAATGGAAACACAAATAATAATAAAAAAAACCCTTATTACTCAATAAAGTGTTTTTGGTGCAGGACGAGGTGGGAACTTTTTGGCCTTGTCTAAACTGATTTATTTCCCAAAACCTCAATGAAAACATTTCTTTTGCTTCACATAATCAACAACAGGATGTTTCTATTGGCGCAAACCAAAAAGAAGACAACAGGAAGTAGTAGGAGGAAGATGGCGGCGGCGGTGCTGCAAGTTTTTTAATGACTTACTGTGTGAACAAACTTGTGATTTTAATTGTGTTAATTATTTAACAGACACACAGCAATTGTGCTTATTTTTTTTCTTTTTTACATTGGCGGAATATTAACAACGTTTTGCACACATTTGTAATGAAAACGCAGCCAGTGAAGGCATCATTTCCCAACACCACCACTCTCAGCTCTGACTCCACACGAACAGATTTCTCTCCAGAAGCTGCAGTCAGTGCTCCACTGAAGGCCGTTTCTGTCAGCATGGCTTTCTTTTCATCAGTTTCCCAACCCAAACCCTAACCCCACCCTAATGAACTTTAAAATCCATCCATAGACGGCGGCGGCCATCTTTACTGCCGTAAACAGAGCGCTGCTGCGTGACGTCTACATTCTTCTTCTGCGCTTTGAGGTCGGAAACCGTTTGATTGTCTGATTGCGTCGCATTTAATTAGTAGAATGAACGACCATGCATAAAAGTCAGATTTCAGGAAAAAGATTGCATCAAGATGTGGTGAGTGAACGCAGCCTGTCAGGACTCCACCTGGGGCAGGTGAGAATCTTACCTGTCGACACACAAAGTTTCCCAGGCTGAGGTGCAGCAGATGGGAGGTGTTGGAGTTCATATCGTCTCTGAGCCTGGATGGAAAGAAGAAGAGAGGTTCTGGAGTCAAACCAGAGGTTTTACTGCCCCCTCCTGGTGTATGGTGTCTGTTTGGACAACATGGAGGTTTGGGAGCGTTACCTGTCGACTGTCCGGGAGCAGATGAGGCTGTACAGGAACAGGATGACTCCATGACTCCCCTCTGCTTTAAACTGAAAACACAGATTTAAAACATAGACTTCCCCAAACCTTGATGTTCATCTCAGTTCAACCAAAAAAACCTTCCAGGTTTAGATTCTGTAAGAACCCAGGTTCACCCATCAGAGCTGATCTCTGGGCCAACTCACACACTGAATGTGGTCCAGGATGAACTTCCAGACGTCGTCCTTCCTGTTGAAGGTGAACAGCTGCAGCTGGAAAACATCATGGGGTTAAAATGGAGGATGGCGCTGCAGACAGAGGAATGCAGAGGCAGAACTGACCTTCTCCGTGAAGTCATCCAGCTTGTAGTCCAGGTGAGGAGTGATGCAGTAGTCCTCGGTTACCAGGGTAACCGTGGCCCGCTCCTCCTGGCCAGCCAACCAGAGGCTGTCGGACAGCGCAGCCGCCAGCGCCTTGTCCTGGTCCCTCTGTTGCAGCTGACTGAGGCTGGTGGAGAGACATTACTGTCCACCAGATTAAGGCCATTCATGATTGGCTCATTGTGCTGGTGACCTGTCCACATTTTCCCTGCCTCTCGCCCAATGACCGCTGGAGATAAGCACCAGCCCCCAAGGCTAGAAAACCAGGAGAATTTATCACGATGGAAGTGATTCCCCAACTTATACCAGAGGCAGGTTTGTCCCTGGTATAAGACAACTCTGGGATGGTCCTTTGAGGAACATGGTTGCCTGATAAGCAGCGTGTTATGAAAGACCTTTAAGAGTTGATAAAGTTCACAGTTCCCACTCTGCATGAAACCCTGAAGGTAACTGAGAAAACTTTGAAGGTGTTTTCACACCTGATAGACCAGTAGACTCAGTTCTGTAGTCCACTTCCTGCTTTTGGAGCGGTCTCTGGTCCGCTAAGTATTCATGTATGCACTGGAACAGCACCAGAGCTTTCTTTAATCAAACCGAGATTGAGGATTTTAGGAGGACCAGAGTTCGATTACAAATGCACACCTCCCAGACAAATCAGACTTTCAAGATAAACGGACTAGAGTTTGATTAAAGTGGACTAAATGTGGCTGGTGTGAATGCAGCCTGACCCTGTGGTACCAGCACTGCTAACTGAGAAGATAGCTAAGGTAACCCTAAAGCACTAATCATAAATATTAGTTCTGCTGATGCTCAAGTGCAACATCAACTTGATGTTTAGTGGAAGCTAATGCTAAAGTGCTAACTTCCACCATGTTGCCACCCAACATGAGTCAATGCTATTACACAGCACATCATACCACCCTCAAAAGGGTCAAATCTGCAACTGCACAGCTTCCTGTATGTACAGTTTGTATGATTCAGGAAGTGATTCGTTGGAACAGATTTGTTGAGTTTTGCTAACTGCAGATGATTTTGCGTAATAACGTTCTGCTCATCGACTGGTGAGTCTAGGTACCAAGTTATTTTCTGTCTTAGGACACTAGAGTTCTTACTGAAAATGAATCTGTTACCTCTCTGTTGCCTATCATGGTTCAGGTGTCATGACCTTATCATGTGATCTTGTGTTTACAGGTGAAGGTGTCATTGCACCAAACAAGATCCTCACCTGTGCAGCGTCCGTCTGTCTGTGCTGCCTGGTTGGCTGAACAGCAGGAACTTGATGATGCGGGCCTGAATGACCATCTGAATAGCGCGAGCTCCGCCCTGAAACACACACCTGTGCAGGTGAGACAACTCAACAAGGTGTCTGTTCATGTCCAGCCGACCAAAACTCAACAGAACTCAGATTTAGTTTGAGTTTTGGTCTGGATCCAACTAATTTCTGGGTCAACAGCAATTAGTTGGTTTTGGTAAAATTTCAGATTCAACCAAGTAAACTTCATCTTTGAGCAACCGAAGCTGCTTTGGTCTGCATGGGTTCCTCACTCTGTCGGCCTCCAGGATGTACGACTGCTCAGAGTCCGGTTCTCTGAACTGGAAGAAGGACTTCCTCCACTCGTAGTTGAAGACGTGAAACGTTCCCCCAAAGAGGATCCTCCTCAGGCTCTGAGGGAAAACAGAGGAACCTGATCAGCCCTGCTGCCGCTCAGCAAGTGATCCCTCATGAAGGAGACAGTAAAAAGTTAAAACCAAGTAGCTCCAAAGGATTTAACTACAGCCATGTGCTACTGATTACTGCGATTCGTTTCGTTACAGCTGCCCCTTTATAATACTGTCCATCGTCATCTATGCTCTTTTCTAAACTGGCCATTGCTCCAGTCACACTCGTTAATAAATTAGTACAAAATCATCTATAAAACTATGACTGGTAAAATCCCTCCATACTCACTCATCAGTACTTGCAACAAGACTCACATTTAACGTTCTGATAAATTCATCACAACAATGGTTCCAAGAGTTTGTCCATCATTAGGTCATTGTTTCATTTTTGCTGCACTCAATGATTGGAACAACTTGCAGAAAGTCAGTAAAAACCATAGTAGATGATCAATGTAACCATGTATTTGTGTGTTTTATTGTATAGGTACTACTGTGGTTATAGTTCACATGATTTTTATGCCAATTGTTCAGAATGATCTGGACCGCTCCGATCTTAAATTTGGTATTCAACACATTGGATTGTCTTGATATTGCAGCGGGTGTGGAGTTCCCTTAGGACAAATGAGAATACAGTCTGTAGCCAATCAGACAGCAGGATGACGGAAACATGGAGGAGAATCCAAAAGACAGAACAACTGGCATGGCACAACAGAAAGTCCAGTGGAAGTCAGAGATCATCTGAGATCTCTCTGTATGTTTCTTTCTCTGTTAAACATCACAAACTATCAGCGTTGCTTCTTTCCAGGCTCACCTCAGTCAGCTGGGGGGTGACCGGTGTTCCTCCAAGGCCGGGGGAGATCACCAGGCTCTGGGGGATGGAGCAGGGAGCCAGGAGGGTCCTGCAGTGTGGAGGGGCCTCCTCCTGGTCCTCATCCTTTGCCACATCTAACAGCCTCTGAGGATGGAGAGGAACATGAACATCTCCACAGTAAACACCATCCTGGTAACACAAAACCGATTAGTTCATCCAAAACATTCAGGCAGAATACAACTTCTCTGGTAAAGTGGCAAAAAAGTAAAACCACAACAGTATAGGTCCTGAAAGAGCAAACAGAAAAGTATCTGAGGACCAAAGATGTCCATGGCATTTGAAAATGGCAAGTTCTTAATTTCCTACTGCTGGATGCGCAATAGTCCTAATTTTGGCACTAATTCTGCACCATAATAAAGAATCATCCATCAAGGCCAGTGGAGATTTCAGAGCAACACCTGATGTCTTCAGTAATATATCTTTTCCTGGGACATCCAGAGATTTCTTACCCAGAAAGAGGAAAACCACATTCCAGAGTCATGGCTGAGGAAGAAGAGATTTCAGCTGTTGGACTGGACTGAACCCAGTGGAGACTGTTGGAAAACTTAGTCTTTACTGAAGATGTGGACAAAATAATATTCATGTTTTCCTTAACAACAGGAAGGTTTTAAAAGAAACTGAAACAAATCCTTTCCTTGTTCTGCAAGATATAAATTCTTTAAAACAGAAGAGAGGAAGAAAAACGAGGTTTCAAAATGTTTCAGTCTGAAGGATCAAGGAAACCTTTTGGCTTCTGTAACGAACTCACATCTGGGTTCTTGTTGACTTCGTGTTGCAGCAGCTCGATGTAGTCCAACCCAGAGTCCGTCATCACCACAAAATATCTCTGTCAGAACCAGAGTCCGCAGCAGAGCCAGAACCTCAAACATCAGCTCTGTTTGGGCCCCATGGTTCTGGTTCCTGAACCCGACCGATCCAGAACGGACTGCGGTTCTGCTGCACACCTGGGGCTAGCAGCAGCAGGTTGGTGCAGCGGTGAAACTGAATCTTCTCTGAGTGACACATGATCACCTGGAAGGTGAAAATGGAGCCGGCTGCAGTGCATGACCTTCATCAGCAGAGGGCAGAGTGACCCAATCCTAAACCGGACTCCAGACCACAACAATCTAATTAGAACCCAGACCGAACTCGGTTCTAATGCAGAACCTGCAACAGGTCTGGTCTTTACAAAACTGGAGGATCCTGAAGGGGAGCGTTATAAAATTAACTATTATAACAGAGAATTAATTTGGATTATTTAGCCTGTCATATCAGAAAATCATGTTACTCATTAATGTATAAACATCAAAAATAAATATTTCAGTTGAAAGCTAAATATTTAGTCCCAAACTAAACAATAAGTAAGCTAAATATTTTGCTGAAAATTAAATATTTAGTTAGCAAGTGAAATATTTTGTTTGCTAGTTAATGTTTAGCTCCAAACTAACTACATAAATCAGAAACTACATATTTATCCTTCCAACTATTCAGCTTGCTAACAAAAGATTTACCATTTCTTTTCAAGCCAAATAGTTTGCAAGTTAAATATTTAGTTTGGGTCTAAATATTTAGCTCCAAACTAAATATTTGTTTTGGCAAGCTAAGTTATTAGCAAGTGGAATATTTAGCCTTAAGCTACATATTTAATTAACAAGAAGGATATTTAGTTTGAGACAAAATATTTAGCTTGAAACTGACAATTATGAATGTAAAACTATGACTTTTGAAAAAAAAAAACAAATCCCCATTATTCCCTTTTATGACAGACTAAATATTCTAAATTATTGCTGTTAATCTTTGAATGTGTAAATTTCCAGTCAGTTTTAGTTGTTGGTTGCTTAGTTTTCTCTTCTCAGCTGTGCATCAGCAGCCAAAAGAGGTGAAATAAAACCTGAGACAGGATCTCAGGTTCTGATGCTCGGATGTGTGGAGATGACTGAACAGTTAATGATCTGAAATGAATCTGTTCCCAGAGTCTCACCATGCTGTGGTCGGACTGCAGCCTGATGGAAGAAACAAAACAAATGGAAAGAACAGTTAGTCATTTAATTAGTCAGATGTTTTTCAGTTACTGCAGAGTGAAAACTTTCCTTCGCCGCTGCAGGTCAGAGACCTGGACCAGGATGTTCTGAAGCTCTGCCTCCATCTGTAGACACAACGAGGATTTCTACCCATCAGTATTACTAAATTTTAACAAAATATTTAGTTTGTGAGCTAAACATCTAGCTTGCAAGACAAATACTTAGTTGACAAGCTAAATATATAATTTACTAAATAAAAATGTAACTAAATGAAATATTTGATTTACAGATTACATATTGAGTTTGTAAAATTAATGTTTGTCCCAAAATTAAAAATGTAGTTAATTCAGTTTATAAATGTTCAATTTCAACATTTTTCACAAACTAACTAGTTTGAGGTAAATATTTAGTTAGCAAGCTAAATATTTCATTTGCTAATAAAATGTTTTTGTAACTGAATAGTTTGTAAACTAAAAATGTTTTAAATTGATAAATATTTAACTCCAGGCTAAATATTTAGCTGGAAACTGAAATAACATGCTAAAAATATTCATTTGAAAATGAATCTCTAATTTCAGTTATGGCTAAATAACCCAAATTATTGCTTGTAATGTTTAACTGTATAACTTTGCAAACATCACCTCTCACACTCAAACAGGATGATTTTAATAACCTAATCAACCAATCAGAGATCAATCTGCTCAGGTAGATCAGGATCTTACCTGCAGTTGATTGAACACCTGAAGAGTTTGAGCCTCGGTTTCTTCCTTCACTTGTTTTCTTTAAGAAGCAGGAAAATCCATCTATTCATAATCAGGACGTCCTGCTGATCAGCAGCACCAGGACAGCAGAGACTGGCTGGACCGACTCTGACTGGTGCTGCACCAGTTGGGTTTGAATCCGTCCAGATTCTGGAGAACATTCATCGTCCTGATTCTTGGATCAGAGGGGGTCCATCTGCGTCTCAGTCTGCCGTCACTCAGATGAAATCCTGGCCTTTAATTGGCCGTCCTGCTGAGGAAAACACAATTAAAGAACTGGACACCAACCCCCTGCAGAACCGGGAGGATCCGGGCCTGCCAGACCCGATTGTTCGATTCTCTCTTTTCTGTCAACGCGTCTTCGTCTGGAGACGGACGCTCAGGTTTGGTGTCACCGCGGGGGACAGACGGGTCAAAGAAAAGAACCAGCAGGGTCCTTCAGAACCCGCTCCGGTCCGACTCCCACAGACGGCAGAACGGTTCGGTAGGAGCAGCCAGTCCTGGATCAATACCTGATCCCTGCTGACCAGTTGATCAACAGAACCTCAGGAGGTTCTGAGGTTCTACTGGGATATGAACTTGGATCCAAATGCTTCAGTCAATATTCTACACTGCAAAAACACAAAATATTAACAAGAATTTTTTTATCTCGTTTCTAGTGAAAATGTCTCAGTACACTTTTAACTTTTCACTAAGAAATATGAGTTTATTTTAAGTCAATTATTACTTATTGATGAGAAAGTTCTAGTTCTAGATTATTGCACTTTTTTCACAATCAAAGGGCATCATACGGTTACCTAGCAACCCCAGTCACGCCCAGCTCGTTACCTAGCAACCAAATTCCAGTTCCAGCAAATTATTTCACTTAAAATGGGAAAAATGTTAACATTATAAGTGAAATAATCTGCCAGTGGAATCATCTTTTTTAAACATCAATATTAAGAAATTATTGACTTAAAAAAAGCTCTTATATCTTGATGAAATGTTACGTTTAAGTTTGTTTGTCTTAGTTCATGTGAACTAAGATATTTACACAACAAACTAAACAAAAATATTCAGTAAGATTTGGTGTTTTTGCAGTGCAGAATCAATAAATCCAGAGAGAAACAACAGATTTAGTCAGAACACGTTTATTTCCTCTAAAAAAAGTTACAAACAAAATTTATAAAGAATCAGTCGGATCGTCAAGATTTGACCCAATCATTCAGGTTCTGATCAATAATCAATGATTATCCGACTGATTCGACTGGTCAACGGTGGATCCATCAGTACATGAGGTCGGCCGCGCCGCCGCTCAGCTCCACGTCTTTCTTCCCCTGGAACGGGAACTCGATCCCCGTGAGCCGGATCAGAACCAGGTTGAGTCCGTGGAGGATGAGGATGAGGAAGAAGATCCAGAAGCAGCGGTCGTAGCGCTCCAAGTGCGTCTGGAAAACAAAGTTCTCCTCCCTGAAGTTGGAGATGAGCTCAGAGAGGCGGTGGATCTTCACCTCAGAGGCGAACAGGATCAGAACCAGGCAGCTGGTCGCACCTGCAGGACCAACACAGGCAGCTGTTCAGAACCAGAACCAGAACCGGTATGGGGCAGAAGATGGAGAAGTCAAAATCAATTTAATGTCTCTGACTGGAGATGCACTGATACGAAACTTTGGGCCAATATCGGTATCTGATACTAATACTTTGGTTACTGATATCATATTATTAGTTTTCTGTTCCTTTCAACACTGTAAAAAAGCAAATAAGTTACTAACGTTGCTTCTCTGCTTCAGTTAAACTCTAATCACCATCAACTAACCACACAAAAACCTCACAGCCAACCGGCTCCAGAAACAAACAGCAACAAAATGTTGGTGCTGATATTGACCCGTTGCTTGTCGGGTCACTGATGGCTCTTCCACCCTGATGGACGTCAAAACAATCTATGACTAGCATTAATTCCTGTAAAGCCAGTCAAAACCAGACAGTTCATTGGCTAGTTTTGCTTTTATTTAGTTGATTTAACGTAAAAATGGTCACCAGCTGCATAAACAAACAAGGATGCACAAAACTTGGCATTTTATTGTAAATTTTTTGACGAGGAACGAAGATAGCGATCGATAGCAACCATCAAAAAACACTGTTTACAAAGTAACAAGATAAACGTTCATAAATAAGATGCATGTGTCGGTTTGTAAGCTGGTTTTCTCCAACTTGCTGTGCTATGTCCAAAAACAAGCTAGCGTAACCTGAACCAGTAGAATCAATGGCTAAACTGGGAAAAATATCTTGGAAATACAATCGCAGTCGCTCCGTTCAAAACTCCTGACCCTCACTTCCTACGTCTGCTACAGGAAGCCATAACTTCCTTCTATGGCTTCCATGGCCGCTATGGCCTTAGCACCGCCTACAACATCCTATTGATCGATTGAAAACTTGCAAACGATCAATATGATGTTGTAGTGCATGTTGTGTCGTTGGTGCATGGTCGGTATCAACATGGTTGAATTTAGCACTTTAGCATTAGCTTTAGCTAAACTCCATGTTGGCTTAATGCTTTAGTTAGCGGTGTCCAACCGATGTAGAACCTCATCAACACTGATGGTTTCTGGTAGAAATCTGAATCTAGTCCAAGCAGTTACTCAGAACCGCAGCGACGTCTGGACCAATCAGAGGACAAGCCGCCCCTCTAAGCCCCGCCCCCAGCCCTGTTTCCTGCCTCCTTTGTTCTGATCCGTCTCCTGCTTGCAGCTCCGGTTCTGTAATTGCTGCTGTTATCGTCCTCAGACCGACTGATCCATAATTAATCACTGAAGACTTGATTAGAGAGCGTGTTCGCATCTGGTGGAGGCAGTTTGGTTCTGTTTGCTCCTCCATCCAAAGCAGAGATCACCTCTGAATCTCTAAAAATAAAAAAACACTTTTAGAAGTGGCTCAGTCAAAGTCCAGACATTGGTGTAGCATTAAGCAGGGGGGTTCAGTCCAGGAAAGTCTCCAATAAAATAAAACAAAACTCCTCAATGATTTAAAAATAAAGACTCATTGCTAGTCTTTACAAACAACTGATGGTTGAACCAGTTATTGGTGCAAACAGAGCTTCAGTTCAAAGGATTTATTGGTTCTACATGTCTGATAGTGATTAGTAAACTTTATCTAAGCTTTCCAAAAACATCTGGTTAATCACACTTTATTTATGATTTAACAAGGCAGGACAATTCTTTATTATTATTATTATTATTATTGTAGTGTTATTAAACAAACAGAAGTTATTGACATTAAACTGTACATTTAAAATGCACATATTGAGCAAAGTTTTGTAGCCTCCAATGGTTATGAATTAAATGAATATTTAAATAAGAAGTCTCAATATAAATACTGTTCATTTTTAATTAAACATTTTTTTAAATTAATTTTCTGTATTTTTCTATTTAGTATTCTTTCTTTTTTTCTTTACGACCCAGTTGGTTTGGAAAACCTCGTTTGTCCCTTAATAATAAAATCCTCATTCAAAGCTGTATAATTTATATTTCCTCAGGAAAATTGTCTGATACAAATAAATGTTTGAAAAACATGAATTACTGTTGTAACTATTGTTGATTTAATCATTTCAATGGGATGAACCCAAACATAAACCCGGGGTAAGCCTTGGAGGACCAAAGCTGCTGTTCTTCTTCTACTGGTTGGTGAAACAGTGAGTGCTTCCTCACAGCAGACGCAGGTCCACAGGTAAAGTCCCATGGGGCCTTGCAGCGTCTCGTAGGGCCGCCCGAAGGCGTTGAAGAAGAAGAATCCGGAGGCCACGGAGGAGAAGAGGACCACAACGCTGCAGAAGAAGACGATGGTGACGTGGAGGCCGGCCGGGATTCCGGCCAGCAGGTCTGGGAAGACTGGAGGAGAAGAAGAAGACATGGAGGTTAAAAACACATTTACTCACATCCCAACATGGTGACACTACGATTTGATTAAACAATACTTTATTTATCCCAAAGCAAATTAAATGTTAGTTCAATGTGTCAAACTCGAGGCTCGGGGGCCAAATCCGGCACGCCGTAGGTTTTTATCCTTCTGGCTGTAAAGATATTTTCATCCTTACTACTTTCTCCTACTACTCTCCAGTCATGCATTACCTCCACTTATCTCCAGCTTAACTTTATTTTTCTCTGTTTTCTATATTTTTCTACATTTGGTTACAAAGTCACAGAACTGGAAGAATCAGCTGAGGTTTTAAATTCCCATCTAAAAACTAAATATCAGCAATACTCATTCTATTGAGTATTGCATAACATTGTCACGTTATGATGTCATGTTAGAATGACATCATGACCAAATGATATCATTCTAACATGGTCATGTGTTCAAATGACCAAAGTGATTAATTTTGTAAATAGTGTAGATAATGCTGAAACAGTTAATTGATTATTGAAATAATCAACTTATTTCGTAGTGGATTAATTGTTGAGACTCAAAAAAGTCCATTAGCTGAAAGAACAACAGTCAGAGGAGTAATTAAACCAAAACTGTGCAAGAAATATAAACATTTTGCATTTTAGATTAAAACCTTCTGTATGTAAATCTATGTGGAAGTTTTAGCTTCAAATTCTGTAAATTAAATATTATATTAAGCACCTTTTGCATCCAGTTATTAATGAATTAATCCATAAATAATCAATAGATCAATGTATTAATGTTCAATCTAACAGAAGGAGGTTAACTTTTCACATGTGATGTTAGATTTTTTTTGCTGCATATAAATGATAAAATGTTCACTAAAATAATTCTGTTGTACTTTATGGAATAAAATGTTTCTTACTTTAAAAATGAATTGGATGATTTGTTTTAGCATCTTAAAACAGGTTTAACTAGTTAAATTAAATCTCTAGAGAATGTAACAGCTTTTTATTCGATTAGTCGATTAATTAAAAACAAATCATTAGTTGCAGCCCTGATTGTGAATAAATAATTGTTTGGATGATGACGTCATAGTCGTGTGAGCTCGTGATCCCGCTGTTCGTCCTTCTGGACCGGTGACTGTCCTCATTACTGTCAGAGCGGTTCTGATCCGGCCCACTCAGCCGGAAAGCGTGTTAGTGACGGATGGTCGCTCCATTAACTGGGACCAGTAACCGCTCTGTTCTGGTCCAGTCTGGAGGAGGGAGACCAACATCATGCTCCACAGAACCGGACCGGATCCAGGTTCTGCTTAATTCAGAGACAATAAGTTAATGTTTTCTGCCTCAGAGCAACAGAACCAGAACCAGAACCAGAACTCTGGTTCATGCGCTGGAGGATTCTGCAGAACCAAACGGAAATATCTGAATCGGAACCAGAAAAGCACAAAAGTCACTTTAATCTGGGTCAGAACCACATGAAAGACTGAATTTGACAACATTTCAGTAAAACTTGTTTTGATTTAATAATTTTTTTCCATTTCCTGTTCTGCGCCTCAGCGCCACCTGGTGGTCGGAACCGGCGGAGCAGTTCTGCTGTTTCGGTTCAGTTTTTGAACTTCAGTTGGAATAAAAACTAAAATCCAGGGAATCTGTTGATCCTCCTGGATGATTTCAGTTTTTGTAAAACTACAGAGTCAGAAATGAACAGCAATAATTCAAGATTTTTAACTTAATAAGAAAATAAATGTTCATGTTATTCATTTGTTTATAAATGCCACAGTTTAAAACTATTTTTTATTATATAGCTAAATATTTAGGTAACTAAAAATGTAGTTAGCAAGCCAGTTTGAATTTAGGACGTTTGGAAATAAATATTAAAATCGAAGCTCAATGTTGAATATTTAGCTAACAGGCTAAACATTTAGTTTTAACTAAATATACACAACTTAAATATTTAGTTAACTGATTACATATTTAGCTGCAATTTAAATATTTAATATTTTCTTTAGCAAGTGAATTTGGATTTAGTAACATTGTAATTAAATACTATATTGAAGCTAAATATTTAGTTGGTTTACTGAGTTTTTAAGTTTGAAGCTAAATATTTAGCTTTAAGTTAAATATAAGTTCAATTTAACTTAACCAAATATTTAGTTTGAAACTAAATATTTAAATTTAAGCTAAATAATTAGCCTGTTAACTAAATATTTAGTTTAGACTAACTTTAAAATGAGTCTAAATTTAGTTGGAAATAAAATGTTTAGTTTGGAACTGAATATTGGTAATTACATTTTAGTCTGAAACATTTAATGGTAAAAATGTGACTTTGATAAATGAAGCCATTTTGCTCAATAATCCAGATTATTGCTGTTTATTTCTGACTGTAACTTTACAAAATGAACTTTGGTGCTTCTTTAATAAAACCTGGGATCCAAGTTTCTGTCAGGTTCTTTAAGGAACACTCTCTAATGGACCCTCCGGTTCCGACCCGTGGACCCCAGTAGGACTCACATGAGAACCGGGACGGTCTGCCCCCCAGGCCGCACTGCTTCACCCTCTCCCCGTGGAACAGCCCGTAGCTCAGCTCCCCCAGAAACTGGTCCAGTTCGGCTCCGGTGGCGTTGACGAGCTCGGCTCCGGTTCGGCAGAGGACGACCCCGCGGAGCCAGTAGGGCAGCCCGGTGACCACAGCAGCCGACAGGGCGCAGCAGAGGCTCAGCAGGCCGGCGGAGCAGAACAGAACCTGCTTCTGTCGGTTCGGCATGGTGATGGAGGAGGAAGAGGAGGAAGAGGAGGAGTCCAGATCAGGGTGGGGGGGTCTCCATCAACCCGAACTGAACCGCAGAGACCAGCAGCACCCAGGACTATCCCGACAGAACCGGCAGTCCATCAGAACTTCAACGGCACCAGATCGGATGACACCTCCTCTCCGCCGTCACCATGGCAACAGAGGGTCCAATTACCTCCCGGAGGGGCGGAGGGGTCAGAGCTGTCCCGTAACGTCTGACAGATGGCTCACTGTCTCGGTCCTGACCTTATACGGACTTCCGCTCACTTCAACCTCGTCAGAACCGAACTTTGGACCGCTGGTTCTGTGGAGCCTTCAGCTGAGGAGCCTGAACCTTTTCAGATGATGATGATGATGATGATGGGACTGTAACCAGTGGCGCTGAGTGAGAGAGGGCGCCAAAACGTTTGTTTTTGGTATTTTCTGTATTTAAAAGCTGTTTAAATTATTTTATCTCACTGTCAGTTTTGTCCCATAAACTGAGACATTTAATTAAAATGCATCTTAATTAAAAGGGTTTTTTTAAGTTGTTTTGATTTCTCTCTTTACAAATTTTTAATATTGTTTGGTAAAAGTTTTGTCTGCATAAGTTTTAAAATATTGTTCTCTATCAATTCATAAAGTTTCAATAAGATTGTATAAATATTCTGTTTCTGTGATCTCAGTTTCCACTAACGGCAATTATGACAGTCGACCTTTGACCCTATGTGGGGTCAAAGGTTGTCGGTTTGAAACTTGTTTTGAAACCAGAACTTTAAATGGTTCTGAACTACAGGTGAACAGAACCAGAACCCCTGAGCTGCTACGTCTCTGCTCGGCCAGCAGGAGGAGCTGTTACTTCATTTATTGAATCTGTCTGGCATTTATCACGTGACCATTTCAGAACCATGCCTCTGCAGCAGGTCCAGATTCGGTCCAGACAGACGGACCCGGAGCAGCAGAACTTTAGTCCTTCATCATGAGGTGAGTTTCCTATTGATCGGTGATCTGCAGCTGCAGCAGTTTCTGATCAAATGATCAGTTATTGATCAGAAAACAAACTTGGACTTTCAGATGGAGTCTGGGTGAAAGATTCTGGTTTATCAGAGAACAGATGAATTGATCCGGAGACTCACAGAACCGGGTCGTCAGATCACGTCTCCGGGTTAAAACTTGAGCAGGGCCGGATTCAGAACCATTTGGGCCCCGGGCTCCAGCTGGAGCCGCTTTTGGTGCCCGACCCACGAATGATTCTTTTAAAAATGCGAATAGTTCAGATCCAATTGTGATCCAGACATCCCTGTATGAGCCGGTGATATGGAATTAGAATTTTATCACAATATTTTGTGGTGCTGTTTTTATAATGCTAAAAATTATAATGAAAAACTATTTATTCCATCTTTTATAGGTAACTATGGCTGCGAACGCATGACAGAAAAACAAATACTGCTGTTAAAAAACATTATGATTTTGGAATCAGCTTCAACAGGACGCTACTTACTTAAAGAAGTGTGATTTAAATAACCCAGATTTACTAATTTACTAAATAATTAGTAAATTATTTATTTGTTATATCAGTTATATTATATATATCTGAGCTAACATGACAGCTTGTATCAGTGAACCTGAAATAAGCCGTCGTGTTTAGCTTATATCACAAAGTGACAGATGATAACTACATTTAATCATATTTTCAGATTTATTGATGTTTATTGATGCTCTTGTGGAGAAAATAGTAAAAATAAAATTTCTGATGTCATTTAAAAATATGTATTTTTTATAAAATTTTATCAAGACTTTGTTAAATCTAAATTCTTTTGATAATAAACAATAAATGGTAAACGACATGCTATGATAAATGCCCATCCCTCTGAACAGTTGCGTTTCTCGGCATAACACCAACACTGTTCCGTCTGGTCTGGTTGGTTCTGATCCGGTTGTTTCTATGCCTCAGGGTTTTCCTTCTCTCCCTGCTGGTTCGGTTCGGATGCGGCGCTCAGCTCCAGTCGGAGATGTACGGCAGCCTGGAGTCTCCAAACTTCCCCGACCCGTATCCCACAGACACCGAGCGGAACTGGACCATCAGCGTTCCGGACGGATTCCGGATCACGTTGTTCTTCAGCCACTTTGACCTGGAGCCGTCCTACCTGTGCGAGTACGACTTCGTCAAGGTAAGCTAGTAAGACCCGGAACTGGATCAGGGAACCTCCTGGATCCGGCTGCCTTTCAGAGTCTGAATAGGAACCAAGTTAAATATCCTTAAACGTAGCTGCAGTCAGACATCTGTGTGAACGGTTTCTGTCTCTAAACCGACCCGCATGAAGAAGAAGAAGAACATAACCGCTGCCCAGCAGCGCTCTGTTTGTGGCAGTAAAGATGGCCGCCGCCCCGCAGCGCTCTGTTTATGACTGTAAAGATGGCCGCCGCCCAGCAGCGCTCTGTTTATGACTGTAAAGATGGCCGCCGCCCAGCAGCGCTCTGTTTGTGGCAGTAAAGATGGCCGCCGCTATCTGTAGATGTGTTATTATGTAAAATCAACTTTTTTGAGTTTTATGTTATGATGTTAAACAAACCTGGAGTTTTTCTGTGACTCTTTCATTCATGTTTGAAGAATCCTTTAATCTCCATGGCAACAAATCAGAGGTCCAAAAAGCCTGGGTGGACCCAGCTGGTTTTACACTGGTTGATACTGTTTGGTACTGGTTCACCCTGGTTTTATACTGGTTTGTACTTGAATTATATTGTCTTTTTGCTGGTTTGTGTCTTTTTATAATGGTTTTAAATAAGTTGATACTGCTTTGTACTGGTTTTAACTGGTTTTGTACTGATTTTTCACTGGTTTATGCTTATTGCCCAGGTTTTATAGAAGTTTGTATTGGTTTATTCTGGTTTGCATGGATTTATACTGGATTATCTTGGTTTGTACTGGTGTGAGAGGGGTTTACTGTTGCTGCTCTGAATCTGAGGTGTGTGTTGGTGCAGATGTTAGGTTTATCGGAGTGTGTGTCGGTGTGTATCGGCGCCCGGTGGTCCGTTGACCCTCCCAGTCTGTGAGTCAGATAAGCAGCAGCTGAATGTAAACAGAGCTGCTGGTCTGTTTTCTCTCCCCAGTTTGGACTGAACCCTGATGGACCCAGATCTCTGGGAGGTTAATGGTTCCAGTTTGACCCATTTGAGGCTTGATAGAAGCTGGTCTGATGAACCTGGAGGCTGTTGATGTTGTTCTGACTTTAAACCATCAGATTACTTAGAGTCAGAACTTTGTGGTTCTGATCCAGATCTCTGGTTCTTCAGTTTGACGTAGTTCCTCTGACCTGCTGCGTTGTTGTGCAGGTGAAGGCGGACGAAGAGGCGCTGGCTTTGTTCTGTGGGAAGGAGGAGACGGACACCGAGGCGGTACCGGCCCAGCGGGTCATCAACTCCCCCAGAAACTCCCTCAGCGTCCAGTTTGTGTCGGACTTCTCCAACGAGGAGCGATTCTCCGGATTCGTGGCTCATTACAGCGCAGTGGGTGAGGAAACCCAAACAGCCAAACTGCCGGTTCCTGAAGTTCTGCTTCAGGAAAAGAACCCGACGGTTAGCATGTCAGATTAACTTTAAAACATTCAGCAGCGTCTGAAATCAGTGATGAACCCTGACCTGTCCAGACCGTTTTTATATGGTGATTTATATGATTTATAACTATTGAGTTACAACATTTACATTAACCAAGAACCAAAGGTGTTAAAACAACAATATGGATTATTGTTCTCCTTGTGACACAAGGCTGAATTAAACACGTTAGCATTAGCTTCCGCTAAAGACTATGTTTATGATTAGTGCTTTAGCGTTAGCTTAGGCTAAATGCAGCGCTTTAGCATCGGTGTAGCTGATATATAATTAGTGCTTTGGGGTTAGCACCGCTAACATTTTAGTTAGCAGTGCCTGCCACTGGCTTTCTGATTTTTCCCGTCTTGTGGTCATTCTAGATAAAAAGAAAATTATTTGGCCACAGAGGAGAAAATTTCTACATTATTTCACATCTTCACAAGCAAAAATCTCAATACTGTCCAAAAGTTAAGAAGCAACATATTTTTCCATGATTAAAATAATAAATTTCTGATATTGAAACAGATATTTTCTGAGTAGTGAGATGGCAGCATCTGGACGGGTCGACCTCTTCCTGCTGCTTGAACACATCATGAACTCTGACCTTTCTTCTTCTTCTTCTGCAGATACAGACGAGTGCAGCGAACGCGGAGACGAGGATCCGCTCTGCGATCATTTCTGCCATAATTTCATCGGGGGATACTACTGCTCCTGTCGCTATGGTTACCAGCTGCACACAGACAACCACACCTGCAGAGGTGAGTGTGTCGGCGCCCCCTGGAGGCCCACCTGGAGCCTTTACTCCATAACAAGACATTTTTACAATATTATAAGATAAATAATCCGCCCGTGGAACTGGAACATTTTCATCAATATCAATAAATTACTGACGCAAAACAAGCTTCTATAAATTTCCGAAAAGTTACTCAACCAGTTAAACCATTATAACCAGTAAACATTCACTTGATTTCACTGACACCAAAGCATCAGGGGCCTCAGGGGCCCGAACCCGATAGACCTCAGTATGGCTGATAAGAGCTGCTGATTGGTGGAAATGTTTACATGATGAAGACGTTTCAGTGTGGAGGAGGAAGCTCAGTGAATCAGTGTGTGTGTGTGTGTGTGTGTGTGTGTGTGTGTGTGTGTGTGGGGGTGTGTCCAGTGGACTGCAGCGGCGCCGTGTTCAGGGAACGCTCCGGCGTTCTGAGCAGCGTTAACTTTCCGGATCCGTATCCGAAGAGCTCTGACTGCTGGTACCATATCGAGCTGGAGGCTGGGTTCAGGGTCCAGATGAACTTTGACCCCCGCTTTGACGTGGAGAGCCACCCGGACATCAGCTGCCCCTACGACCACCTGAAGGTGGGACGACACACCCAGGTTATCATAGCTAACCAAAACTAACAAGAACTGAAACTGAGAAAACATTTTCATTAACTGACCTAAATAAATAAAAAGTAATTAGGAAAAACTCAAACTAATTAGTTTATAAAACTAAAACATACTGAAATTATAGCTACAATGTCCTTCGTTTCTGTGTTCATTAATCTATCTATTTGCTTTTCATGCTGGTGTGAAACAGATGTTTTTGGTCAGCTGTTGGTAATTTACGGTTCTTCATGCTCCTCCTGGCAGCTGCTATAAACTCGTCTATAAAATGGAAATGACAAAAGTTGGAAAAAAACTCCAGTCAGCTGGTTATTCAAGAATAATTGGTTTATTCTACTGAGTATTCATTAACCATTTGATGTATTCATAATCACATTACTTTGGTTCATTTTTAGGTGCATAATTAAAAAAGATAAAAGTATAAAATGCTAATAAAAACTAAATATTTAAGTAATAATTAATGAAAACTAGCAAACACACTCTAAAAACTAAAACTGAATTAGACAAACAGTCAAAACAAAATGAAAGTAAAGTATAATGAACAACCCAAAACTATTATTATCCTTCCTCACACTCCTGTCCAACCACACACACACGCACACACACTCTGAGGTGATGACGGAGCGTGTGCACGTGTGTGTGTGTGTCAGATCCAAGCAGGAAGCAGAGAGTTTGGCCCGTTCTGTGGCGATCGGTCTCCAGGAATCATCCGGACCGACAGCAACATCGTCTCCATCCGATTCCACAGCGACGATTCTGGAGAAAACCTCGGCTGGAGGTTGAACTACACCGCCACAGGTGGGACCAATCAGGGGGCGGGGCTACAGGGCTGACGTGAGAGAGAGAAATTAGGCTTTTATTTTGAAATTACAGGAAGTCAGTGTCCTGTACTTGAGGCTCCGCCCAACGCGGTGATGGTTCCCATCCAATCAGAATACTCCTTCAAGGACCATGTGGTGTTCAGCTGTCAGCCGGGGTTCCTCCTGGTCCAGGTGAGGCTCTGCTCTGCTGCTGGGAACTGAAACTGGAACCAGTGGCTGAACTGGGAGCAGCCAGAGAGGTTCTTATTGGTCTACACAGGAAACACAGGAGAGAGTCTCTTGACTTCCTGCAGGTTTTATTTGAGCCATTCGATTAAATTTTATTAAACTTTATTTATTTTAGTTAATCAGCATAAAAAACTGATTCTCTCACATGGAGAGAATTTTTTGATGACTTTGGATTAATGGAAACCAAAAATGTCTCATAAAATCAGAATAGATCTGGCCAGTGGTGGGAAGACTTCTGCTAACCCGCTACTGTGCTAACAGCAGAGCAAATTTTTTGTTTAGCGCTTTAACGTTTTTGCTAACTTTAAAACATTTAGCACACTCATCTTGCCCTAAAATATTTTTTCCAGCTAAATGCTAATTTGCTCAGTTATTTTGTTAATTTTAAGTTGAATAAAGTTAAATATTTGTGTTGAAATTTGGGTTCTTGACTGTTAGTAATTCATCAAATAGTTAGACGTTTATGTTAAAGCTCTTATTTTGAGGTGAGTGTCAATATGGCCAAATTTTGTGCTTTAACTTTTGCTAAATACCATGTTAGTGTAGCTTTTAGCTTTAGCAGAACCAACATTTATGGTCTGTGCTTTAGGGTTAGCTCAGCTAACCTTTTAGTTAGCACTGCCCTCCACTGCATGTGGGCATTAAAGAAGGATTTTTAATAGAGAAATCATATTTTTGCTCATGTTGTGGCCCCAGCGGTTAAAGACTTCACTGCTCCATGCTGTGATGTGTTTGCAGGACGGTGGGACGTCGGATCGTCTCCAGCTGGAATGCCAGGCTGACGGCTCGTGGAGCGGCCGTCCTCCTCGCTGTGACAGTAAGACTCGGATCTGAGCTCAGAGCTGCTGACGGACATGTTTCCTGTCCAAAATGGAGATTCTGGAGTTTCACTCAGCAGACCTCCAGTTTCTGTACCTGCCCTCTTGTTTGACACACTCAGATTTATTCATTACAGATTATTAAATTAGTGTGAAGCTGCATTGTTTCCAACATTTTATGGACCAAACTTCAGGTTCCAGGGGTTTAATCCTCCTAACTGCAGTACATAGTAATTTGTTTCACCTGCAGACACCAGCAGGGGGCGCTGTTGTTTGGAAAAAAGAGATTTTGTTTGGACTCTCGTGTTTCATGTTTGGGCCAATTTGCCAAAATCCATTTTCATCAACGTTTTTTTAATGCACCTTATTAAGAGTTGGACTAGAAAATATTAATGGAAATGACAAAATAACTTCCTCAATTTTGCAATAAAGTTTTTGCAGTTGCTTGAGGTGGTTTTTGGGATTCTCCAAAAAAGATTTATTGCACTAGAGGAGATGGAAACACAAACCTGCTGCTTTGAAATAGCATGTCTAATAGCATTTCTTCTGTACATTTCAAGCAATATGACTGCAGACATAAATAATCAATCCAGAGCAGAATGTTATCTCTACCGAAAAAGAAATAGTATCTATTTTTGTTTTTATGATCATTACAACAAAGAGATTAAGTAAATAATAAAAAATAACTAAATCTGACATTAGGAATTCCTCAAACAGTTAGACATTTATGTTAAGGTTGAAGCTCCCAGCCTTAAAAATCGACCTGCAGCCAAAAACAGCCAATCAGAAGTGTTGTTGATCACATGCAGTTCCCTTCAGCTGCCACCAGGAGGCAACAGATTCAACTTTAAACACTGAAACCACCATTGATGAAGAGCAATCAGAAGCATTTCATTTCATTCTTGATTTATTGAAGCAAACAAATTTAAAAAGTATTACACATGAGCAAAAAAAACAAACATGAAGTAAAAATGATTGTTTCTGTCCGTTCTTACAATTAGGAGTTACACAGAATCTAACTTTACTCTTACTGTATTTGAATATATTTGCTGTATTGAAATGTGTAAAATTTGAAGTATTACTGAGATAATTTTAACTAAGAGATGTAACTGAGGGAAAGTTATTCCAGTCAGATAAAAGGTTCCAGGTCTTCCTTCATCAGCTGGACTATTTCTGTAAAAAACAAAAGACAAACAAAAAAAATTGTTAAATTAACTACAACTAGAAAAGGTGACAGAGACGTTAACAGAAAATATTTAAAGTGTTTGCGGGATGTGGAAGCTACCAAATGAAATGAAGCGGATGACGTAAAACCCATAAAAACATTCGCTGACATCCTCAGGAACCATCAGGAGTCCGACGTTTTCATAAACTTCTGTCTGCTGCAGGTAAGATACTGACTGCTGATAAAAACCCCACAGAACCCCCACATAAAAACCTGGACTGTCCCTTTAACTCCTGGGTTACGTTCCCGCTGTTTGACCGTCCTGGAAGCTGATTGGTCGCTGCCTCACGTCTGTTGCAGTGGTGGATTGTGGGATTCCTAAGAAGGTTGATGGAGCTGTTGTGATGTTTGGTCGCCATGACAACAGCACGCTGTTTGGAGCGACGGTTCGTTACGTCTGTGGAGAGGACGGCGTCCAGCTGAGCAACAGTAAGATGGTGATGATGTCATCGGGTTAATTAAGATTTTAATATGTAGTTTAATGAGTCATTATTGTTCACAGAGGCAAATTTGACTGTTTATTTCATTTTTATATCTAAACAAAGCAAAGATCTGATTTATTGATCATGTAAACCAAAGATCACCAAAGTTTGGTTGGTTTCTGTGCTGCAGCTTCGTTCAGGTGTGGCTCTGCAGGCGAGTGGCTGGACGCTGACGGAGGAACAGAACTTCCTGACTGTCTGCCAGGTCCGACTCCTGCATTAATCTGAACATAATAACCGTTAATAATAAGCTGTTTTCATCAGCTGTTAATAATTAACAGAAATAAAAAATAATGTATAAAATGTGTTTTAGATGTGAGCTTGTTTTTATCTGTCTGTCTGTTTGCTTTACTTTTACCTGTCTGTGTTTTTCTGTCTCTGCTTGTTAACGAATCTGTTTACCTGAATGTTTGCTAGTTTACTCTCTTTTCTGTTTACTTGTTTCTTTACCTTCTTGTCTGTTTTTATGCCCGTTGTGTTTTATGTCTGTGCCATTTGGACATTTTTCTTCCTGTTTGCTTACCCGTCTATCTGCTGGTTTACCTGCCTGGTATGGAACTAAATCGAGGCCAAAAATTTTGTTGAAAAGAAAAAAAATCTGAAACTAAATTAAAAACTTTGAATCTGAAAGGTTGTTTGGAACAGTTTTTCAGATTTAAATTTTTTTTTCATTTTCAAAACGTTTTTCAGTTGCTTTCTTTTCTTTTGAACAAACTTTGGCTCTAATTTAGCTCCATAGTCTGTTCGTCAGCAGCTGTTTGTCTGTTTTCCTGTCTGTGTGTTTATAAATTTATCTTATCTGTTTTTCTCTGTCTCCTCTCTGTCCTCCAGCCTGCGGTCTGCCGTCTCGGCCTTTCCCCCACCAGGTGAAGCGGATTGTGGGCGGTCGGAGCGCTGAGCCCGGTTTCTTCCCCTGGCAGGTTCTGCTCAGTGTGGAGGACCTGTCCCGGGTCCCTGAGGACCGCTGGTTTGGCTCCGGGGCCCTGCTGTCTCAGTCCTGGATCCTGACCGCTGCCCACGTCCTGCGGTCCCAGAGGAGAGACGCCACCGTTGTCCCGTTGGTCCCGCGTCACGTGAAGGTGGATGTTTGTCTCTGTAAGGTTCATGCTGTCTTCATGTCTCAGTCAGGACTTTCTGTCCCTCAGGTGTTCCTCGGCCTCCACAGCCTCAGAGACAAACAGACGTCCACCGGCCGCTCCGTCGATCAGATCGTCCTCCATCCAGACTTTCAGCCCGACAACTACAACAACGACATCGCCCTGCTGAGGCTGAGCGAGGCGGCGGAGTTTAACCGGCTGGTCCGTCCCGTCTGTCTGCCACCGGCGCACCGACAGGTGAGCAGGAGACTCCAGGTTTCAGGTTGTTGAGGACAGTTGGAAAGACGGACATGGGGTTACTCAGACCAAAATGGAAACAAAAGTCTTTTTAGACTTACGAGCCACCGTAGCTGGGCATCCTGGTAAAAATGAGCCCGTCAGTGTTGCTAATGCCACCACTGCAGATGCTAATCTGACTGAAATTGGATATGTGTGGATAGATAAAAGACAGAACCTTCAGATAAAAACATGAACCTTCTGTTCCAACCTCTGGTCTAATCAACACATTTAACACATTAGATCAATAAAAAGCAGTCTTACTGAAACAATAGAAACTTAAAGTAAACATATAAACACAATCCTATAACATTTACACATTCACACCTCTTCAAATGAACTGGACTTTCTAGGCAAACGGACCGGATTAAATTGGACCAAACCATACCATACCAACTTTATTTATAAAGCACTTCATACACCATGAGGACCGAGCTGCTGTAACACAATCCCAAAATACAACACAATACAGTATAGACAAGAGAAAAAACACAAACAGGTCGGAGGGATGAAACAATAAAAACACAGATGATGTTTTCCACCGCTGCTCTTCCTGGTTGATGATGTCATCTCT
Source organism: Brachyrhaphis terrabensis (assembly GCA_903067065.1). NCBI lineage: Eukaryota > Metazoa > Chordata > Actinopteri > Cyprinodontiformes > Poeciliidae > Brachyrhaphis > Brachyrhaphis terrabensis. Next base: position 38,422 of record CAEGAG010049812.1, read on the forward strand.
TCTTTGTCTTCTGTCTCCATCAGGACCGTCCGTCCTTCCTCCTCCCCAACTCTCTGGGTCTAGTTGCTGGTTGGGGGATCTCCAACGCTTCCTCCACCCCGTCCCCGCTGACCTCTGACCTCTTGCAGTACGTGAAGCTGCCAGTGGTCCCTCAGGACGAATGTCAGGCCAGCTACGCTTCCCGCTCCGTCCGCTACAACATTACAGACAACATGTTTTGCGCGGGTTTCTTCCAGGGCGGGCGGGACACCTGCCTGGGGGACAGCGGGGGGGCGTTCGTGATGCAGGCGGGGTGGAGGTGGGCCGTGTTCGGCCTGGTGTCCTGGGCCGGGCCCGAGGACTGCGGCAGTCAGAGGGTGTACGGCGTCTACACCCGGGTGGAGAAATACCTGGACTGGATTCAGAGCCATGTTCAGGCTGCCCCCTGGTGGTGAGGAAGAGACGCTGCCCCCTGGCGGTGAGGAAGAGACGCTGCCCCTGGCGGTGAGGAAGAGACGCTGCCCCCTGGTGGTGAGGAAGAGACGCTGCACCCTGGTGGTGAGGAAGAGACGCTGCTCCTCCCCGCAGAGACCTGCTGCTCTGCAACACGCAGAATCTGATCAATCATTAGATTTATCAGGAATTTTCATGGGTAGTTGACAGTTCACACTATAAACTGACGACTCTGTGGTTTCACCATGTGAACTCTATAATCTGCATCAAATCAATCAACCTGCATGTTTAATTCAGATTATTATCTAGAACTTTCTCCACTTCAGAAACTCCAGACTATTTTAAAATTCGTCAGTGTTCTGCAAAATAACAAAACCTTACCTTACTTAGGAACAGTCACTACTTAGTTACTTTTATACTACTACTTTTTGGAAACTGTGGACTACTCACTTTTAACTCAGAAAAGGATTTAGAACAAACTTAGAATTTAACTCATCTTTTAGAAACTGTGTAGTATTCACTACCTAGAGCAATACTACATCATCATTATTTAAAAACTGTGGACTACTCACTTTTAACCCAGAAAAGGATTTAGATTAGTCACTCTTTAGTTTATTTTATCAGAAACTGTAGAGTTCTCACTATTTAGATGCAGAGACCAGAAGCCCAGAGGAAACTTTTGGATCAACATTGTTAGACTATTTTTATACTCCTGATCTCCAAACCCAGACATGGAATTAGACCAGAGGAAACTTACTGAACAGGAGCACCTAGTTTACACACTTTAGATTAACATTAGATTCTTTTTCTTCTTTCGTTTGGTTTGTTATTTAGTTTGTATTTCCTATTAAATCCTGGAAAGCACTTTGTATTACCTTGTTAATGAAAATGTGCTACATAAAGACTATTACTTTTACCTTTACCTTTAATCTGATTCCAAGGGGAAAAAATTATAATTTTACTTTTAGGTTGTTTTAGTAAAATAATCTTCCTCCTGGTTCTCCAAACTGAGCTACTACTTCTTACCTACTACAGTAGGTAAGAAATTAAATACCACAAAGATTTTACAGGGTTATTTTTGACACTTTAAAAAAAGAAATACACTCCATGAACAGTAAACACTCTTTATCATTCATTTTTTATATAAAGGTTGTATCTTGATTTACCAGCCTACGTTTATAAACATTTTTTTAAATATCCTAAAGGCTGCAGTGTATTTGTGAAGTTTTTCCTAATTTACCGGACAGTTTAGTGGAAACAGACATCAGGTCAGTTTTCCAGAATCACTTTGAGTATCTTGAAAAAATAGAGCAGAATGTTTCCTCTACATGCCATTCAACATTCTGACACAACATGGCTAACTGTTCAATCAAATCATGGCAACCATTCTGTTAATGGTATGTTTAACTTTATTTATGGTATTTTAGCTCATATTTGAGTTTAAACGTGATTTACTAGTTACAACAAACAATCATGCATTTGAGCAGTAAATAAGGCATATTTAAATATACAGTATGTATATAAATAAATTCCCTTCTCACCCACCGGGTGGTGTTTCTTCCTCTTAGCTCGGGTCCTCTACCAGAGGCCTGGGAGCTTGAGGGTTCTGCGCAGTATCTTGGCTGTGCCTAGGACTGCACATTTCTGGACTGAGATGTCTGATGT
>CAEGAG010049824.1:0-36049 GCA_903067065.1 Brachyrhaphis terrabensis
TGGGAGGAAGCCGGAGAACCACACATGCACAGGGAGAACATGCAAACTCCATGCAGAAAGACCCCAGGCTGGGAATCAAACCCAGGACCTTCTTGCTGCAAGGCAAGAAGGTGCTACTAACTGTGCCAGTTGGTAACACATAATGTTGACCATTATCATAACAAAGGTTTTAAAATAGTGTGAAAGTAAGTCTCAGTTGGTTTAGCATATTTATTTAGATTTTTCTCTTCGAACTCTCTCAGATGGATTTCTAAGTGTGCTTTGAAATATTGTCAGGCTGCATCACTCAAGTTCTCATGAGCTTCTCGGGACAAACTGATGCCTTAAATTCATTCTTCCATTGAGTACAACGAGCTGTCAAGACCCTGGACAACCAAAACCACCACACATCACATTTATTTTCTTAGGCATCAAGATGCTTTCAGCAAATATCAGACACATCTTTATGCTCTTTTTGGTTTGCAGTTATTTTCATTTATGCCCAGAATTTCTTTTTGTTGTTTGTCCTACAGTGATTTAGATCCTGGATGAGTAATCAATGCTTTTGGGAAGATTCTTACTATTATGCATGTTTTTGTTTTCCCCATATGTGGATAATGCCATTTTTATTTTGGTGTTCCCTTAGAAACTGCTTAGTAACCCTTTTCAGACTGATGTCAGTTCATCTAACGATTTTCTGCCTTTTGAGAGTTTTAACCATACTTCATGTTGCTGAATTGTTTCTACTTAAGAGATTTCTAGATCTTACAGCTCTGGCAGTATTTTTGCCAGCATGTGCCATGTCAAAATTCAACCAGTCATTTCTGACATTAAAAATGTTGGACACACAAGCGAGGCAAATGTTTTTTCATGGCCCTGTACAACCAGGCTAAATCTGATCCTACATAAATGTTTGAATAGGTTCGAATGCTTGAGGCTGTCAACACTCCTCGCAAAAATAAATACAGGCCAAGAAAGCCAGTTCAGTATTTATATTTACCAAAATATGTTGGTACAACCGGTTCTAGATCAGAACAGGTCCCAAAGTAAAATTTGATAAATATGCATTGCATTAAATAATTAAGAAAATCTCCAATCCTCTGAAGTTATCCATAACGTTTACACCATCAAGTCTTTTGATAAAGCAGCATATACACTGATAACATTTTTTTTGGTTGTTTTTTTTTCTGAATTTAAGGACATCTCACTATTTACCAGCTCTACATCTCCCCACACTTTTTAAATCCCACTATCTTCCCTCTCTCTATCTTCTTCCTACTGCTGCTCCTCAGAGCGTTCCTTCACAGAGTGGCTTTAATTATTTATTGCAATGATTTATTTAGCTTTGCTCAACATAGAAGCTGCAATCTTCATCCCCTGTCTCTAAGTTTCTCTAGCTTGGTTGTACACCCTCCTTTTGCCCCTCCTCGTCTCTACATCCTCCTTTATTTTGCTCGCTCTCTCTCTCTCTTTCCAGCATCTCTTCAAATGCTCGCCCCGTTTTCCCGGACTTCCTCTCATCCAAGGGCTTTTTCCTGAGGTTTCTCCCTGAATATTTCAGAATGTTCTAATCCATCTTCATGCCCTCAGTTTCTAGATTCCTCAATGGCCCAAACTATGAGCCACAATGTTTTAATGTTTCTCCTTATTTGTTATATTAACTCAGTTCTATATCTCTCCTCTGTTTTTTACTTATATTGTTGCAAAAGATTTTCTTCTCTTTTTTTGCACCATTTATTCACATTAAGTTTGGTGTGTAAAACTCTAATGCATGGGGTGATTTGCAAATGTATTTACTGACTTTGATGTTTTTTGCATTTTGTCATAGTGTAACCACTAACTATATTGTTTTTGTTTTTCTTTTCTTTTTATAACCGACTAACCCAAAGCAGTACATAGTTTCCCAATTAAAAGAAAATTACGCATGGTTTTCAAAGTATTCTTACAAATAAAAGAGTAAAAAGTGTGTTGTGGATACTTTGTTCAGTTTGAAAATCATTATGTTATGATGTTCTGCTAGTAGTTTGTTACACACCACAAAGTAACACAGCACACTTGTTGAAGGTGTATAATTTTTTAGTGTATTAGTTAGATGAAATAAAAATGTAAGATTTTAGACCATATGCAAGAAGTTCTGAGTTCCCCCCAGTGTATAATGTGCCACCAGGCTTTACTATAGCATTATTTAAGGTGGGGTTTTTTATGTTTGCATTCCTTTAAAGCTTTATAGTTGATGTTCAGATATTAATCACAAATTTTTCAAATGATATTTTAAAATTTCCTGTCAACTAAACATTTTTTAACTCAAAACACAGCTGATTGACTGCTGAGCGCCCCAATCACATGGCTTAGTAAGTTTTCTGGGGGAAACCTTGAAGTTCATATAATTTTAGAAGCAAATGACTCATCTATTCCCTTGTCTTAACTGGAGTTGCGTACCTGCCTGCATGACTTCAAATGCCACTGCCTATCCCTGACCTTCATTTATTTTATGTAATAACTCAGAGTGCAGCCCTATGCTGTGCCTTTTACTTTGTAATTTGATTTCAGCCTAGAAGTGAGACAGCCACCTCCAGCCGGTATCTTAGGGAATGTGCTCATGCTCATGAGATCTCTTGTTTCTCCCGTTCCCCTAACCCTTTTGCCTGACCCGGAATGCTCCATCCTTTTTTGCCCTTTATTTCCTTCCTTGCTCATTCCTCGCCCCCCGCCCACCATCCTCTGTGTCCGTGCGTCATGTTCGTGGGTGTTCGCAGTGCATGGGCAATGGGAGGAGTGGTCGTCATGGAGTCTGTGCTCTGTTACCTGTGGGCGGGGCTCCAGAACACGCATCAGGAAGTGCATGGATGGAGGTGGGGTGAAGCCTTGCGGCCAGCCCGACATTCAGACCAAACCCTGCAACATAGCCGTTTGTCCTGGTTAGTACCATCCTCATTAACCTACTGCAGCCAGCCTCTTTCGCTCCTTATGCTTACGCATGTCTTTGTTGTCGCATTAACCAAGCATTTCATGTCTTCTGGTCGCAAGCCTTACATTTGCAACCATTTGAATTACTATGTTGTGTTTTTCCATCATAGCCCTCTTGACAAAAATGTCCACTTTATGGTTAAGATATTTTTTCAGATCTAATACTATGTTTTATAAAATGTTTTGAACTTTTATGAAAAGTCCCTTTGATTATCCTTTTCATTCTTTCTAGCTCTGAGATCACAACATTTTTTTTTCTAGTTGGTAAAATTCCTTACTGCCTTGCAACAACAAATGATGTAAATCTACAACGTATAAGTTGTAGGAGTGCAATGAAACCAAATATTTACACGGTGTATAAAAACACTTGATTTTTTTTCTTTGTCTCTTTTCTGTTTGCTAAATGGCAGAATAATCAGACAGAATTTTGGGATAGTTGTTTTTCTTCAAATTAAAAAGTTTAAACCCGTACAGATTATGATGATTTCAGAAGAAAAGCAATGTTTTGAGAAAAAGAAACAAAAAAAAATCTTCAATTTGCTTTTTGTTTCACCGATCACAAATGACTGGACAAGAAGCTCCAAAGTGGATTCTATTAGTTTTTTTTTTTTTGGGAAATTTATGTGGCAATCATCAGTAAATCCCACTAAAACACTAAGGCAACCACTCCAGAACAACTTGCGTTTATGCTTGAAATAAGTAAACATAGGTGCACTGGTAAAAGTCACAATAGTCATATTTACTAGAGCAGAATAATGTCAATGAGGCTCATAAGTCTGATTAAATGTATCTTATAAAAATAGCAATTAACGAATATTAATTATTCTATTCACATTTCTGGATGAAACAGTTTTTTGTGCTTCACTAAGTGAAACACAAAAAAAGACATGAAAGAACTAAAGAAGCTTCTTCGATAACATTCTAACTTACTGAATATCACTGTAACAGTCTGAACCTATTTCGCCTGAGGAAGTCACATGCTAACAGCAATTAGACGATTCTTCCTGAGACAGACTTTACTTTGACAGGAAACACTGTGCTCTTTTAAGACGTGGTGAGATCTTGTTACAGTCCCTGTAAATGCAACAAATACATTTGCATGAACAGTCTCACCACAAACATCTTCCTAAATACATGTTTTTTTTCAAATCATTACTGGATTTTCTTTCATTTTCTTTAATACAAAAGAAACCCCAAAATGTATTACCTCTCTTCACTGTGCGACTTTATGGGAAAATTGTCTCTTTTTTTGTCCCTTTTGACGTTCTTTGACTTGGCTATCATGCTTTAATAAAGGAACACATTGTAAGATAAAGACATCGCTTTGGTTAAAAACTAACATTGTACAAGTGTAATTTTGAAAATTAATTTGTGAGTGTTTTTCCACTGTTTTAAAGGTTTCTAGCCTGATTTCATACTTACTATACTTTCCAGTTCCATCTCTGTCTGTGTTCCCTGGTTGGTTTGGTTCAGTTTCCTCATCAGTTGGAGCTCATCGCTCTTTTCTGCTCTTAGATTATCCATTAAGTCCATTTCCTGTGAAATAAAAAAATTAAAAAAAAACTTGCAATAAGTTAAGAGTGCAGCTGTTTCTAATTCTGCTGCTGAGGGTGCTGCCAGCCTTTGTTCCAGTCTGTCTAAGATTGTCCAGCTGAAATGTCTTTATCAGCCCGGAGTGGAATAGGACCTGGCCGTGTTTGAGATAAAGTCTTAATGCAAAAGTCTCCTAACAATGGTTGACTAAAAATCCCAGATGCCTGCCCTCCAAGCAACGTGCCAGATACGGCTTAAGATTAAAAAGTAACACCAAAGGTAAGTGTTACTTTTCTGTAATTTTTGATTGCAGAGTATTCTTTTGTTTGCGCTCGTGCTTTAATTTTTCCTTCGTTGGACTGTGTCTAAAATGATTTCCATTACAAAAGAAAATGTAATTTTGGTATTTCAATTGCTCTGGCTTTTCTCTGTTGTCAGGCAAATGGATTCCGAGCCGGAATAGAGTTGTTAATGGATGCACAGATAATAAAACATCAGACAGTTTAAGAAGAGTGGTGTTTGCTTTCTGACTAATAGCCTTTTATTTTTCTTGAATTGATTTGAGTCAGAGCGAGAGTGTGTTTGCTTGGTTCTGTAATCGCCTAAAGCCTTAGAAATGATCACGGCATAAGTGCTTCTTATTTGGAAAGATTAATACTAAGAAGACCCTGTCATTTTCCACTCTTATATGAATGCTGGTGCAGCTTGAATCTGAGATAGAGCCTTTTTATAATTTTCCTCCCAATGTTCCGGGGCTAAACTGTGTTTCTCCCTCTTTTTTTGGTGCTTTTCAAAGCAGAGGTTTTCTAAGGTCACTCCTCATGAAACAAAACTGTCACTGATGGTGCAAAAACAGGCAATAAAGTTGTTTTTGCTTTTTTTTTTAACTAGGGAGAGGCTAATGCTATAAGTTAAAGTAAGTCCCCCCGGCTTGTTTTTTTTTTTTTTGCCTTGCGGTTTTCCGAACAGTTGATGCGAAGTGAAGTTTGGTAGAAAGTGTGTGCGTTTCTTTGCAGAGCCTTAGGGGAGCTTGTGTATTTGCGTCTATGTCACAACAGCTTCAATTTGCGCTCGGGAGTTTATTAAAGGCGACTCTACTTTGAAATGCTGAACACCAGAATAACAGGTTTTACCACAACTGACCGCAGAAATAAAACTTTGATGGATTGCATTCGTTTGCATGAATTTGCATGTTTATATTTACGGGCACTAAGCAGTCGAACCTGAACTCCATGTTTTTTTAACTCAAGTCATTTTAGAAAGCAATATCTCATGCGAATTACCCAGCAAAAGTATTCACCCAGCTCCCAAGCAAGGTAGTGACAGTCCTGTAGTGAAAGATGGGATGCGGTGATGATAGACTGGTCATTTTTTACATGTATTCTTTCCTGCTCAAGCTGACTTTTATTATTTTGTTAAGTGGAAGTGACAAAGAGAACGAAGCCCAGGAAGCATCAGAATTCAGATGGCTTTTACTCAAAAGAAAGGGAGATGTCTGACAGAAACGTTGTGCATATTAAAATAATGGCAGTACTGATTTTCCCCTCTGTGGTTCCACAATGATAATTTTTATTTCAGAAGGCCTACGGTCCCGTGGGAAATGGAGAGCCAGATTTGTGACTTATGAACAGCCAGATGGACTTGTCTTTTTGGGTTTATGATGGAACTGCTTTCCGAAACGAGCTATTGTCTTTGAGACATAGTTCAGCTTTTAAGTATTTGTTTTGTGCTTGGCCTGGTCTCCCAATTAGGGCTTGAGGCATTTCTATCCATTGTCTCTCCAGACATTATCCATGTTGGGGAACTGTGAGACTTTTATCTTGCAAGAGTGTGTAACAATCCTCCTTTTGTATTTTTTTTTGTTCTGTTTACAGTTAGTGAAGTGAAATATTTTTCCTTTCTTCTTCTTCAGCTAGTAATTAGTAATACGTTCCTACTCGTTATCAGGTAGAAACATGTTTCTTTTTCTTTATATTCTTTGTCTCCATAGGTCAGATGATTTAATTGGCTAATTTCTGAAGTTCCTGTGGCAAGGACGCAGAGAAACACTCTTTTTTTTTTTTTTTTTTACTGTTTCCTTCAAAAACACATTCATGCTGTCATTGCAGCAGAGCGTAGCTGTGCCTCAGCAGTCTGGATGCTGCTGTTTGCTGTTAATTACGCCTGTCTTGTTATCCTGTTGATAGAACCAAGAAAGTCTCTAGAATTTATGCTTCACCAGTGGATCCCTTTCTGGATCACAAAATGCCTCTGGTCGTTTTCTGTAGTTTGAGTTACTTTTAAAAATCAGCTCTATGTATCCAAGACTACACTTGATATTAGGATGCTGATCTTTTATTTTGTGTCTTTGCTGCTTTTTACTTGTCTGTTTTTTTTTCTTCTGTTTTTTACCTTTAAGTGTAAAAATATTTTTTTAAAGGATGTTTACAATGAACAATTCTAAGATAAAAGCATACCCATCTTGAGGAAATTGTGTATTTACTGTAATGTACTTATTACCACATGATGCTACAATCATGGGAGTCTTCCTGCAGGAAGTCCTTCAGATTCATGTGTATAATATATATATTTTTTAATAAATTGTTTTCTTTTTCAGATCAGAATCACAATCGGTGTAAAATAAAATCTTTTAAATATGATATACAATTGAAGTAGGTCACTCACACAAGTGATGTAAGCTTTTTTTAATGACAGATGTTCTTAATAGTTTAAATCAAATACTTATTTTTAAGTGTTGGGTATATGCAATGGCTAATCTGAAAATAAAATTTTTAAAAAATCAGTTCCTGGTGACGATATAAAGACAAGCTTAAATGGATGATTTTAATTTCCCTTCGATTGGAACTGTTGCATTTATTTTGCAGGATAACAACCTTAAAGTGTTAGCCACACTTGAATATGTTACGCCATTCATTCAGTGCAGTTTGTCCTAGCTTGGGTTTTTTGTTCAAAAAAACAAAGCAAAGTGATGACCACATTTCTGGATATCGAAACGCAAAAACTGACATTGGCATTTTCTGCCAGTTTATGTATATATTTAAATTTTGAAGGTCTTGGAACTACAACAAACAATTATAAAAAAAATAAAAAAAGAAATTAAGCAAAATTCTGAGGACCTTGCATGAGTTTTGTATTGACATATTTTGGATTTTTAATTCCTTTTGCATTCACATTATTGTTAAATTTTAAATTACAAAATATATTGTCGGTGAACTATATACTGTAGCTCTTGAAATCCAGTGTTACCCTTAAAGTTGGATATTGCAGTTTCCAGACACATTCTTCGCTTGCTAGACGTTAGCCAATAACATAAATGAGTCGGTACAGTCAGCAGGAATGCTAGAGGGCAAGTCTGTTTCTGGTTCGTGAGGCATCTGGACACCGTGCCCAAGCAAGAATCACATTTGTGCAGATCCACAATTGTCTTCTGTCTGTACTAGCACAATTTTTTTCAATTTGATTGAACAATCCATGATGCTTCGAAGCTTACAAGCGGACTTATAATCTGGACTATCATACATTACTTTAAAACATTATAAAAGCAGTGTATGTAACGTGAAAATTAATAATGAGTCTTATTCTGGTATTTAACAAATAACATGTCTTTAACAGTCTTAGCTCACCTAAATAGGAAAAGTTGTGTCTGATGTAACACCACCCAATGTATTGTCTTTTGAGGCCCGGTGTTTAATCTTCCTGTTTCATCTCTTGCTTCTTCATTCAAATCTATTTCTCATGACTTACTTAAAGATACAGCCTTTATATCACCAATGAATTTCACCCGTAGCTACTACTGTTCATCAATTTCTACTCCACGCCCGAACAGTCAAGAGCCTTACAGAACAATATCAAGAAAACATGAACTAGACTGCACTTTCCATGAACCCTTGCAAACGACATATGAAGCAATTGTTCTAACCCTGTATTTTGCAGCAGACTAAAATATTTAACGTTTCCATAGATGGGGAGTTTGATGCAGCGGGTGTTGCTTTTCCGTGGATGCGTCCGCAGCCTTAAATTCATTTGTGCTACACCCCTGAAACTATTTTCTTGTTGCCTGCTCACTTTGTCATCCTCTGGCCTGTTTCTCTCCCCGTCCCCCACCCCACTTACACATCACATTTGCTCTCCTCTCTTTGAAATTCATGTCTCCTTGCCTCGATATCCACTCCTTCTCCTCCCCATCACCCATCTGCTCTGTCTCTCCTTGCCCGCCTCCATCCCTCTCTCTCTCCCCCTGCTGTGCAGTGGAGGGCCAGTGGTTGGAGTGGGGCGCGTGGTCAAAATGCAGCGTGACCTGCAACACGGGGACCCAGATGAGGCAAAGGCGCTGCAGTCCCTCGGTGCATGGCTGGGCTGAGTGTAAGGGGCTTCATCAGGAGAGCAGGGAATGCGCCAACCCTTCATGCAGTGGTAAGGCGGAGAAAAAAGGAAATAAAAAAAGCACTGACATGGCACTTTACATGCCTTTGAACAACATTATGTAAACATAGAGTACTGCGTTCTTTGAAGGAATGCTTATGCCTTTCCACATGTGATTGTGTTCCGGTTTGGCAACCTAATTTGAATTGTCTCTTCTTTTTTTTCATCTTCTTTACAAGAACCCTCTATGGGAAAATATCTTGTTTTTAATTTTTTTATTTTTTTTCTTCATGAGTCGCTTTAAAAATAGCCATTATATTTTCTCGCCATTACTTTCATACCACACATCGAGCCCTGTTCCCGATACTTACTGGTGGTGACATGCCTGTGCGTCAGGTGGAGGTAACTGGGGCAGCTGGAACCACTGGAGTCTGTGCAGCAAGACGTGCGACTCTGGGTGGCAGCGGCGCTACAGGATGTGCGAGGCCAGCGGAGAGCAAGGCTATCCCTGTGAAGGTTCAGGAGAGGAGGTCCGGTCCTGCAACGAGAAGAAGTGCCCCGGTCAGTGATTGTGTATGTGAGAGTGCTAAATGGTGAACTGTGCACAGATGCATCTTCACAGTAATGGTAGCGTTTTGCTGTAAACCCGTTCAAGTTAATATGTATTCTTGCATTTCACTCAATGTTTTATTTTAATTGTTTGTTTCTGTTCGTTTCGATGACGTCTTACGGTTACTGAAAACCAAAATGTCTTTGTTTTCATAACATTTGAATACTGCATAAAAAAGAAATTGAAGACCCAACCAAGAAAATTCAAATTACTAAATACACTTATGAGATGCTTATTATTTATTTATTTTTTCTGAGAAACTGTACTTTGGGTTTTCATCAGCGGCAAGCCAAAAATAATCAACTAACAGAAATAAATTCTTAATATACAACCTTGTACGTGGAAAAAAATTCAATATGCGTTATGACTTGACTCCAGCAACAGTCCTTATGAACTTCCCCCAAACTCTTGAATGGACTTTGTTTTACAATCTTCATAAGACTATGCCTGATTCTTGTTACTTTTCTACATTTTTCTACTCCACCTTTCCTTCCACTCAACTCTTCAGTGATAGTTTTTCATGCAAACTTTGTGAATAGGTAGCGTCCTTAGCAATGGCCATTTGTAAAGGTTGTCATTGCCAGTTAGCTGAATATATGGCAGGTCAGCAGTGACATACCATAACATGAAATTTTGTAATTTTTTTAAGGAAATAAATTTTTGTTTTATTATTAGCTAGAAAGAACATTCAACACAATAAAAATAAATAACATGTCTTAAATATATCACTATTTGTGCAATGAATTTGCATATTAACAGTTTCCTTTAATGTGCAAGTTTGTTTTTTTGTTTTGGTAAAAAAGGTAGATTATAAATACTCTTATCTAATTATTGCCTGAAGAACAGCCTTGAATCAAACATTTTTAGTTTCATTCAGTATTGCTCCTGTAATCTCTCATACAGGATGGGTTCTTTTTCTCTTAAATAAAAAAAACCCATAATGTCTTCAAAGTACATGGATAATAGTTGTCAGGAAAAAATAGGTGTATTTCCATTAGTTCATACTTTCTCCTCTGACCTCTACTGCAATTCCATTTGCACTCGTCCTTTCATTATCTTTGGACTCTTCTCTCTCTTTGCCATATTATTCTAATTTTTGCCCTGGCTTGTAATGCTTATCTTTTTATCCTGCCGGTTTACTGAGTTTCCTTTTACTTTTCATCTCTCTAAAAATGTTTCTATGTTTCAGCTCCCTGCCTGTTTCACGCCGCTGTGCTTCTGATTTTGTTTTTTTCTCTTTGCTTAGGGACAGTTTTGCCCAACAGTCCGGTCTGTGCTTTGTCTGTTTTTTGACAGATACTGTTTGAATATTCACGCCTATTTCTGAGTGCCACATGTGTCTGTTCTTGCCTTGAGCTTCGCGGGGGCAGGGGGACTACAAAGGTTAAAGGTCCACTGTGACCCTCGCTTTTTGTTCAAGGAACCTCTCCAACTTCTTCTGCACAATTTAAAGATCTTGTCCATTGATATTGCAAGGGACATAATATATTTTCACTCTGTCTTTGCTCTTTGCTCTCTGTCCCTTTTCATCTCCCTGCATCTGCCTCTGCCAGCATTCATCTCCCCCTTGGACTCTCTTCTTCGTCCTCGCTTCGTTTTTTTTTGTTGTTTTTTTTTATCAGGGCTATGAAAAGAAGGGGAGAAGCAGATGAATAAAAAGAGGGGATGAGATGAAGAGGGAATGAGATACTGCACTGGGGCAATGTCACTGACGGAGAGCATCGCAAAATGTACAAGAGAAGAAAGATTGGGAGCTGCTGTAGGAGAGCTTAGATTTGAATCTTCATTTTTTTGGGGGGCTTTTCTGTCACTGTATTTTTTTTTTTTTTCTCTTTTTAGCTGTTGAGTCAATGTGACTCTACTTGCCTGCTGGACTTCCCTGCATTTTACATTTGATGATGTCCCCTTCTCTTCCACAGCTCCTCATGAGATATGCAAAGACGAGCACCTCCTTTCGATGTCATGGAAGAGAGCCTCAGCCGGAGAAACTGTCTACAACAAGTGTCCAACAAATGTTATTGGTAAGTGACACACGCCTTCAGAGGGAATCAGCTGTAGTTTGCCTATTGTGTGTTTGCAGTGTAAGTCAGATGTATTTGCACCCCTTTGTGAAGATGTGTAGAACAAAATGTGTAAATGTGGTTCATGTCCACTGCCAAACATGATGGGAGGTCTAAAATGTACTCAATCAACTTTAGCTTTCTTCTTCTTCTTTTTTTTTTTTTGCCAATGGACCCAAAATCAATCAGGATGTGGGGGAAAAAAATGGGGAAAGTAGAGATTTGATAAAATACAGCATCCAAAAACATAAAGAGATATGGATGTAGCAAAACAAAAAAAATCCAATCTATAATAGCATATGTGGGACATGCATGAGAACATTAAACACTAGAATCCTGAATAAATGGTAAATGAAAGAGGGAACGCTGAGAAAGATGATTAGCAGAATAGTGATCAGGTGAGTCTAGTTAGCAAAACAAGCCGTAGCTCGCAGGGAGTAGAACACTGATATAGAATGGCAAGAGAGTATGAAAACGCATCAAGGGAACGAAGGAGAAATAACTACACATGGCAAACATAAAAGCATAGGGATGAGTGAAATAATCACTGTATGCAAAATGAACCCAAAATTACATTGAGCTCAAGACCAAAGGGATGAAACACGAAGGATCGCAAAACTCTTTGAAATAGTGGATGATCTTTTAATAAAACTCTGGCAGCATCTGCCTGTAAGCTGAACTTTGGTTGCTATTGGGTCTCTGAGAAAGGTAATAATCCAAAATGTTGGGCATACTAACACTCATATTTATGAAGACCCACAAAATCCACCTTCTGTTGTGAAATGTTACAGAAAAGAGCAAGTGCCGTCCTCTGGCCAAAATGAGTTGAACAAGGTCTTGGCACGAGAGGCACCAATAATTGTGTCTCGGGTGATTTCTTAAAATTACACTTTTTGTTTATTTATGTAGCAGAACTGATGGTTGTATTTTTTTTTTTAAATTATGCTGCAGCATATTCTCACCTGAGGTGTGAATAACCCTGTATGTCACTGGAAGTAGTAGTAGTACTAGTAGTAGAATGCAAAAGTGAGCATACACTGTTAGATTCAAAGCGAGTTCATGGGAGAATCTTGACCAAGACAGGAGCAAATCATGAGATGAACTTTGGCAGAAATATCATTGCATCACTGATACTGAAACAACAAGAACAACAGTTTTAATTGCTCACGTTCTGCTAAATAATTGTAAAGAAAGCTGAAGAATGGAATCAACAAATTAGTCAAGTTTCAAATTGATTGAAGCCTTTATGGCTTATACATCCTTTAATCAATGCAATTCGAAGATAAATTTTACAAACTAAGGGTTGCCCAATTTTTTTAAAGCATGCAGGACACGGGCTTCTGTGTGACCACGTTTGACTGTGAACACAGTCATTATTATTTAAACATGCCAGATTCAATCTGACAGAATCACGTTTGACTGTAGATCAAAGTTTTAGAATGGAGCTGAATAATAAAAAGAACAATAAATGTCTGGTGTTTTGTTGTTTTTGCCTAGGAATGTCAGAATCATTTCCAGTTTGCGCCGTAACAAGATCAGCAATGTCCACAATGTCTGTCGCTGAGAAACGTATTGATGAAAGTACAAATTAAACAGTGAAAATAAAAACAAATAGCTGCCTCTGCATTCCAGGAGTACTTCATGAAGTTAAATAATATTGAACATCTTTTCAAATTGACAGAATTTGGCAGCATATAGACAAAAGCTGCTCTGATACTTCATTGTTGAAGAAGAAAAAAAATCTTGTTCATGTCTTCTGTGGTTCTGTAGGATTTTACTGGGCATAATTACAGAAAATGTGCATTTATTCCAGTTTGTATAACGTGTTTTTTGAAAGAAAAATGAATTCTCTTTTCCAGGATCTGCTAGTCGTCGATGTATGCTGGACAATAACGGAGTTGCTTTCTGGGGTCCTCCGAGCTTCGCCAGATGCGTCTCCCTTGAGTATAGACAATTGCATTTAGCTGTAAGTTAGCTTTCATCACATATTCTCTTTGTATCAGAACTTGTCTGCTGATTTATTTACACCGTGAACCCTGGCACGGAGGAGAAAACACGTGTATTTGTCCAGGTTACATCATTTGAATTGCTTTGTTGCAGCAGGTTGTGTTTTTTTGGGTTAAAGTGGGAGAAAATAAGAAGTTTTTCTCTACTTCAAAGTTGACTTTGTAGCTATGCTCTACCTTAAATCAACTGCATTTTTTAACAGGTTTACTCAAAACAGAAGACGAGCAATCTCTTTACTCGCAGCTCCAGTCCCCACTATCTCTAATTAGATTTCCCAGGGTGTTGCACTCGCACTTATCAATTAATGAACTCGGCTAATGAATGTGTTCACCAGGGAGACCCCTATCCTGTTCTGTGAACTTCAACCTTTTCAAAGCTACTCCATGATGGTGGAAGAAGATGGGGGTCAGGGATTATGCGTGATAGATCTGTTTGCACTCTTAGCTTCTGTTTCAACCTTTTATTACTAACGGAATTTAATTATTCATTTTGTGTGAAGCTGTTATCTGTTCTTTCGGGTCTGTGTCTCTCTCTCTGACTTCATACACATCTCACCTTTCTTGCATGCTTGGATCATAGAGAACAAAAAATTACAATTAAAAGCAAAAAAAAATAAAATAAAAAATCCACAGCTTACTGCATAAAATCAATTTGGAATACTCCTTTATCCCAAAACAAATAAACAAAAAAAAAAGATCTGCAACATCTCTTGTGATACATTTTTTTTTTAAATTTAATTCTTAATTTTTGTTATGAAAACGTGTAACGCTTGCACTGTCTGGCTCGATTTAATTCTTTAAATGTCACATGAACACGCAGGTGTTTCACACATGCATGATTGCTTTCCACTGCTTATGAGTTAAAATATTCTACATACAAATGAATTAATAAAAGAAAAACACTTGCAGCTAAAAGAACTCTTGCATGGGTCTATTGTGTGTATAGTTGGTACAGTTTGCGTGTGCCTGTAGATGTCACTGCACCCAGAAAACTGTACCTTTATATTGCTAAAACACTTTTATTTTATTTCCTCTTCAATCGCCTGCCTATTTTGACATTTTGGGGATTCTCTTTTTCAGCCTATCAAGTTAAAAGTTTTGACCGAACTCAAGCTGTGTTAAGGCATGGAGTATAAAATAATGGTGCATTTTTTTTTTTTTTTTTTAGTTTGCATATTTTATGTGCGTTTCATTCGGGTCACGGTTGTTTTGTAAGTCAAAGGCGAAGCTGTCTGTTTTCCTAAATGTCTCTATTTCTCAATGCATTGTAGTTGCTAGAGCATCTTGCGAAGGGTCAGAGGACCCTGGCCGGGGAGGGGATGTCTCAGATCGTACGGAGTCTCCTGGAACTTTTGCAGAGGAGGAGCTACTACAGTGGCGACCTTCTCTTCTCCACGGAGATCCTGCGAAATGTGACGGACACCTTCAAAAGAGCAACCTACATCCCAGCTTCCGACGACGTGCAGGTGGGCCCAACCTGCGTTCCTTGAAGAACCTGTTTTCTGCTTCACTGGTTATGAATAACAATGACTTGCCGTTGATTGTAATACGCAACAGACTGCTGTTTGCAAATGTAGTTTCTCTCCAAATGTGTTTAGGTACTTGATCCTTATCACATTTTGTCAAGTTGCAATCATAAACTCCAATGAATTACTACGGTTCTGTGTGACACACCAGCAAAGGAAGCAGTGCATAACTGAAGTGGAAGGAAAGGGGGACAAACGATTTTCAAGAAGTTTTGCTAAATCTTTTGTATTTCATGCCCTTTCCTCAGAACCACCCACAAAAAAAATAAAAATAAAAAAAATTCCTCTGGAAGTCTCATAATAAACAGATAGAGTCACTGAATATATACGGAGCTCTTCTGTAAATACCCAAGAGAATTGTTCAAAAACAACTGTGAACAAGCAGCATCATGAAGACAAAGGAACAGACAAAGGTCAGGGGTAAAGTTAAGGTAGTTTAAAGTTTAAAGCAGCATGTGTCGAATATTTCAGAGCAACATGGAATCCATGTAAACACAGAAACTCATAGATTCAGAGTTACTCTGGAGGAGCTTCAGAGATCAGGTTCAGAATGGAGAACCTATGTTGCCAGCATAACTATAACACAAATTTGGCATTTAAAGAAACGTTAAAAGAAAGAAGTCATTGCCAAACAAAAGGCATTTTGTGGCAGTGAAATATAGAGAAATCATTGAAGAAAACATCAAGAAGACCTTAGATTGAATTGGATGTTCACTTTTAAGCAAGACAACAACCTTAAACATCCAGTCAAAGCTGCCATGGAAGATTTCCATCATTCCAAACCTTCCATCGGTTTGCAATTTCTCCAAATAGATTGAGTATTAACTATTTGAAGCTGAATACAAATACATTTCCAAACTTATTTTGATTTATAAATTTCGAAAATGTTGTTTGTTTTCCTTCCAGTTCTAAATTATAAAACAACTTGTTGGTTTGTCGCACATAATCACACAGAAATACTCAAATTAAATTTGTGGGTTTAAAACTACATTTAAATGAGGGGGGTATACTTTTGCTAAGAATTGTAATGGTTTGTTTATGCAAAAGTTTTTTGTTATTTTTCAGAAATGGTAGACATGCAACATGCCCGTAGTATGGACAGCTGGTGCATCTGAGGAGGATTTTATAGTAGCGGGCAATCTGACAATTGTCCTCCCTCATTAACTCCCCGTTTTTACTCCTGTGTGTAGAAATTCTTCCAGATTGTCAGCCACATGTTGGACTTGGAAAATCTGGAGAAGTGGGAGGACGCACATCAGGTAAAGTGTCTACCTATTAATTACAGTGTGTGTTTGCGCATGTGAAATTTAAGCAATTAACCTATGCAGATGCCCTTGAGTAAACATGTGCTTACTTGACAACCGGAAACGATAAACAACCCAGAACTTATTCCACATGGTCACTATTTTTAGTCAGTCTAGAGCTAAATCCGCGCTTCCTGAAGTTTTTACGCCAAGCAGTACCTCCGAAAAATTCCACTGTCAAAGTACCTCCATCAGCACTTAAGTATTACATGTATAGTTCAAAGTTTTATTTGAAATATGCACGTTTTATGTACTGGCCGCAGAAATTATAGCTAAATACCATCAGTTTGTGCAAATACTGAATGGAAATTTAAGTGGAGTTTTGTCAATTAAAAATACGATTCAGATAAAATCTCACAACATCAAACTGTAGATAGATATTTCAGGTTATTTCAACTCCCAGTCAGAGCTGTGATTATCTGACTATTCATCAAACATTTGCTTTGACAAGCAAATCTTGCTGTGACGACGGCTACACTTTATCTTCTGCTGAAAGGTTGTTCTTCATGTTAAACACTGAGAAAACTGTTGAGATGAATTTTGTTATCTTTGATTATCTCCCTTCACTCTGTTGCGGTTTTCATTGTTGGGAGGTCGTGGGGACTATACGCTCTTGTTTAACGTAGCCACTTGCAGTAATCAAAATTCACAAGCATCCACTTTAGAATCCAGATAAATATGTATTATTACATATTTTTTTGGGTTTTTTTAATCTTGAATTTTAACCCCTATCCAGCGAAGTGGGTCTGCCTTAAGCTGGCACAGTGGATGAAGATATGCAGCTTTAAGTATGTTGATACTTGACAAATATATAATGTGACTGAATTAGCAGAATTTGGCAAAGGACAGGTCAAAATTCCCACACAGCTCCTGTTCTTAAAACAATTAATGGGATTTTTGCAGGGACTGATGCCAGAATCATTTATTAGGCTTAACGGGCATTTACGTTTTCATAAAGTGAGCTTGGTTCTAATGTAGCTTTTCCCCAATGGGTAACTAAATAATTGTTTGACTCCTACATTTCTGTATTTGCTTTGTGTTATTTTTGTCCGATGTTAAAGGCTGTGCGATGATATCGAAGCTGCTGGATTTTTATAATGGAATCACGTTTCCGTCTTTCTTTTTATCTTTCTACCCACAGGTCGCTCCCGGTGCTGCTTTGCTGATGAGAATATTAGAAGATTTTATTCATTTCATTGGAGAAGCACAGAAGCCTTTTCAGAGTTTCCTGACAGTCACTAACAATCTCAGTAAGTCCACGAGATCTTAAATCACCTTTCGTTACAAAAAAAAAGCAAACATTGTGTTGACACCAGTCACGGACTTCACTTATTTATTCTATTTTCCTCGTGAAAGTTTTGAACCCTCTGCCAACATTGCTCTAATAATTTTTAAGATCAACTCCTTCGTTTCACAATTTTCAGCAGTCGGTTTTGTGCTCAAGCAGTCTTTTTCTTGCTGAGTTCGATCAAAGTTTTTCAATGTCTCTTTTGTTTTGTTTTGTTTTTAGTGATAACCATACAAAGAGAGCCAGTGTCGGCAGTTTCAAGTGACATCAACTTTCCCATGAAGGGACGGAGAGGGATGAAGGACTGGGCCAGAACAGCGGAGGACAAGCTCTACATCCCTAAAGAAGTCTTTACCATTCCTGCTGAGGGTAAGAGTGTCAAGATAGATTTCATCTGGCCTAAACCATTGCAGGTGTTTGAACTAGCCTGGCTGACATGTTCATAGCCAACCCATATACATAACCAACATATAGGTGCTACTTTGTAAATTAGAGTGTACTGTAAATGGAAAAAAGGCTAGTTCATTAACTCAATAAAAAAAAAGTCATATTTTAAACAGATTCGTTTGACATTGTTTTGACAGCATTCAGAAGTAAAGTAAAGTAAACCTCTAGACGTTGTTGCCAAAAAGCGCTTCAGAGTGCTGGACCTGTGAAAAGTTGAGTTAGAAGAAAATGTGTTTCAAAAAACCCCCCCCAAAAATAAAAAGGATTCACAAGCAAGAACAATAACTGCAGCCTTGAGAGGTCTGTGAATCAAATCACATTTAAGAGTTTGTGTGACATTTATAATGTCACACAAACATTATAAATGTCTGGACTCGGGATGGAGTCTGTTCTCCAAATAGCCAGACTGTTCAGCAGTGGTTCAAACTCTTTATCTCAGATGAGAGCATGGGAAAGCTTACATTTCTACGTTCAATGCTATTTTGCATATTGACCATTTTCCCTCTGTCCATTAGAAATGGAAACTGTAGGATAAAGTCTATGGATAAAGTCCATACTAAAAAATAATTAGCTTGATTAAAAAGAAGAACAATCTGCATTACTACACTGCTGTTGTCAAACTGAGTCGTTGGGATACCATAACAGAGAGCAATCACTTTTTCATGCTCTCTCAAACTACGGATAGTGACTCAAAAGCATTACTCTGAAGCTAGAAACAGATAGTAATCAGTTAATATGGAAGTTGGGAATCTGAAGCACAACGTCTGTCGTACTTTGCCTTATTCCTGCTCATCCAATCTGCTTCCATGAATGCCTACTTTACTCAAGGTCAGAGCAGCTGTCCCAGTAAAATTCACACATTCATAGATGTTACTTGCGTAGACCCACAGAAGACCTCTCAAGAATTTTAAAGGACGAAGCCGAGAAGGATTTGGGCTGTTAAATGGCCCAGGAGGGCCTCCCTGGAAGATGAATGCCTTTTATCTGTATGGAAGTTTGCTGTATTCCCTGGTGACAGCATCCTGCTGACAGAATTTTGAACGACGGCAGTTCACTTTGACAAACACAAGCGAGATGAATGTTGTTTGTCGAAGATGTCTTCTCTTTGAGGGCTGTGAGTTAGCCCAATGAAACTTACAAAATACAGTCTTTTCCAAATACTAAAATAAGAATCATACAGGTAGAAAACAGTAATGAAAAAAATACACCTGGAGGCAGGAAAGATAAGATTTTATAAGAATAACAAGGAAAAGATTAAAAGAGCAGGAAGAAAATGTCTGTGGCAGATGTGATCCGCTCCCACCAAAGCCAAAGGTCACATCCCACAGGAAATTATACGGGCAGACTTTCTGTCTGCCACTCCATCCCCTTTCAAATTAAAGTTCAGAGAGGCTGTAGGCCAAAAGCTCAAAGCATTCTCTGGCCTCTAACTCATGCTGATGATAGTGTTTGATTTTAAAACATCATGGTGGAGGTCGTGGGGGAGACTCACCTATTGTTATTCTTTTCATTCTGCTCACTGACATGGGCTTATTCTGAAACTCCTACTGTTTAGGAAGATGAAAAAGGTAAATCTCATAGCTATGATTGGGGCGAGGGCTACTCTTAAGTGTGAAGAATAAATTTTTTCATTTGAATTGGAACCTTAAAAAAATCTTCTAACTTCTTAATCTTTGCAATTTGGAGGTGTGTCCACTTTATCATCACTGGGAGTTCTACTCCATGTTGAGTTCAAGTTTTTTTTTGTTTTTTTTTTATTTCATTAAGTCTCCCAACTGCAATACAAGGCTATTGGAACATTTTGAGCTGTTTATGGTGAATTGGAAATTACTGATATGCATGCCTGTTTTTTTATGTGTTTGTTTGTTTTAACATATTTCTTATTGTTGAGTAAAAGTGCCCAGCTGAATCACATTCATGCAGGTACTTCCTCATAAGACATTCTACACAGACTGTTGCCTTCTTGGCTTAAACACTTGGTTAAACTGTGTTTTCCAAACTGCACATAGCCAGTTAAGTTAGAATAACATGAGTGCTCTTTGCCCCCTAGCGGGAATCCTCAAATGAAACCATGGTTTCATCTGATTGCTTTTTGTTTGGTTGGTTCATTTACCACATTATGAAAGCCCATCTCAGATGGACAGCTTAAATGCGATCATAAAGCCCCATTGGCAGTTTAGTTTGAGTACATGTGCTCATTGAGGCACATGCATGTAGCCAATTGATGGGGTTCATGAAGCGCTTCGGTGAGCAGAGGCAGAGACTCCTCTTTGCTGCTTTTTGATTTGACTAACGCCATCCGCTTTTCTCCTTTTCCCACCAACACGCATAGATACAATGAATCCTTTGCTTCAGCAATACAATTACATATTTAGCTAGGTCATTATTGAGTGAGTCAAAAGTCTGTCTTTCAAAAACAGAGTGCAACTTACGCACTGGAAATTAAAAAAAAGAAATGGTCTTCAACCATAATCAGTTTTCTTTGAAAGATGTCAAGAGGTCTTTAAATGGAACTTTATATCTTGAAAAACTCTTTGCACCACTGCTTAGTTAATTCTTTCATTAACTCTCTTTCAGAGGACAAAGTACATCTTATCCTTGCGCATTAAAGGAGAAATATGTCATGGTCATGTCATTGTTGACTACAGGGAATCAAGCATAAAGTCAAAATAGATCATTTCTCTGCTGGCTTTTTATAACTTTACAAATAAGAAAGACTTTTTCCAAGTCCTTTCCCTGCTAGTGTCAGTATAATCACGACATTACAAAAGTTATATTGAAATAAATGTGTTAAATGCAATGTTTATGGTGATATAAATTAGTTTAAGGAGGCACTCAAGTCTTCCAGTCTTCATTCTGCTCAATCTTAATAGAAGAAGATTGTACAAAACCTCAAATTTCTTGTCCAGACTGTTTTTATCTGCCACGTGTTTAAATAGGATACAAAAATCCATGGCATTAAGTGCATGTTTGTAAAAGAGATATTTGATTTCAAAGAGTTTTATTTTGATTAAATAGATATTGAAGACATAATAATGATCCAATATTCCTTTTCTAAGCATAAGACACGTGTAGAAATTGATCAGCTGAGTCAGGCTGCATCACACCTCTTCTTTTGGTAAATCACAGATCTTTCATAGCAACATAGAGACACTATTTATACAGCACACTTACATAGCTCTGCAACACAAACATTGCTGCAATGACCTGACAATAATATTTATTGTCATAATTCATTGTGCAGGCAATCTGTCTGCAATGATGAACAATAACTCTTCTTGGAATGTTGATTACTTGAAGTATCTCCAAAACCAACCTGTTCCATAGGGTTTTCTGATTAATTGACTAGTAAATATTCAACTAATCCACGTTTTAACTAATGAATGTGAATTCAGTGGACACTCAGTATGCATACACAGCATTGAACCAAAACCCTTAAACCATTAGGGATAAAAAAAAAAAAAATCATTAATAATAATAATTTCACAAACTATGTTCATGATTTTAACATTTTTAGCTCTGTCCACAAATATTCTATGGGATTAATATCTTTGAATTCTTGTCTGGTATTTTGTAATGCCTATACAGACTCCACTTTGAGGACCCATTTGCTCCTCCACTTTAACTTCCTGGTTGAAGATCTTAAAATGTTGCTCAAATATTTGCACATAATGTTCTTTCTTCACTATTTTGTATATTTTGTTAAGTGCACTTGTCCGTCCTGCAGCAAGATAACCACACAACCGGATGCTACCGACCCCGCGTGCTTTGCAGATGTGAATCTATGCTCTGGCTGGCATTCTGTTTTTTTTGTTTTGTTTTGTTTTTTTTCTCCAAATGTAACATTTGTTTTGTTATAGCAGACAACATAAAATATCTCTAAAAATTAAGGACTTTTCTTTGTTGCTTTTGGACGTCTTCCTCGCCAAGTGACCTCTAGCATATGTCGTTACAGAACCCGTTTCACTGTGTATAGTGACTATCTTTTACCAGCTGTAACCAGGAATCTTTTTGTTGCCTTGTTGATATGGACACCAAAGCAGTTCATATAGGGTATTTGTAGCACATCTCTTTTCTGAACATTGTTAGACATTCCCATGGTGTTTATACTTGGAAAAAAAACCTTTGAACGGATGTATACAGCGCCTTCAGGCATCTGGAAATCATGCCTAAGAAAGAACTGTTCCTTGAAGGAAGCCATGAGTTTACATGTGCCGGTGAGGAAAAAATGAGATGCATGTCAGTTGGTCTACAAAATGTCAAGTATACCACCAATGTGCCGCATGAATTCCAAGACTTAAAGTTTTCTCCACAGAGCATCAGCACCTCTCATGACACAAATATCTGATGACACATACTTCACCATGAGCAATGCTACTGCTTAAGCTCACCACAGTTTTTTTTTTTTTTTGACTCTGACGAAAGAAGAGCAAAAACAAACTTGCACGGTAATATCCTTTAATTACCGATTGCAACAGTAAATTTCTGGCTAAGCATCAACTCCGAGGATATCTTTTCCTGATAAATGGCATATTAAAGTTCACTGATGGTGACTGGTGGTTTGCCATTTTGCCGGATTATGGCTGACCACTAATCATTCCGACATGCAGCGGGTGCAAGAGAGTGACGAAAACTCTCTTCGCGGGGAATTAGAGTTTTGTGATTGAGTGCTTTTGTGGCATTAATCACCGTTGAGTGCGGAAGTGCCACCCCCTCACGCGCTGATTTACCATTTTGCTGTAATACACTGACTCTCTCATTTGCATGGTTTCACAGACCCAGTCCAATTAGGTTCCGTCAAACTCTCAGGCTTTCTCATCCTGACTTTGATCTAGAATTTTTGCCCCCTCACAGTCTCACAATTGCTTTTTTTTTCCCCCCTTCACCCGCTGTTGAGATCTTTTTTGTCTCCTCTTTTTCCTCGTCTCTCTCGCACTGCTATCTCTCTCCCAAAGCATTACCTCTTAGGCAGCAGGCAGACAGATTTTAGATGAGTCACCCAGAATGTCTGATTCCATCAGCTTCCCTCTGTTTCCTGCTCTCTCCTCACTCCTGGTTCCTGATCCTTCTGCATCATTTCACAATGTAAAAGGGTAAAAGAGGGAGTGGCTTCTCTCTTCATGAACCCCTTTCTTTTTTCTTCTCCAACCCCCCTCGGCCCTCCAAATTTGAGACATTGTCTCCTTAGAAAACTGAGCTGTTTTTGAGTACGGATTAAAGTCTTGGAAGGATGTGATATAACATAATATGATGAAGCAATTAATGGTTAAAGTGGGGGTTGGTAGAAAGAAATAAGAAGCGTGTGCTGCTGAGAAAAAAAACCAAACACATAGGGCAAGGTTATTCACCATAATGACTTAAATCTCCAATTGAACTTTTGTTTTTCCAAAGCTTGGTCCATTTTAGTGTTGGACTTTGTTCACTAATGAGGCTTTTGTGTTACAACAGGTCGAGCCGCACAGTAGTTAAGCTGCTGGCCGGGAGTTTCGAACAAATTGACACAATCCACATCTCCATCCACACAAAGAAAAAGAATCAGCAAGAGCGCATGACTCACTTTTCCAGCTCGGACACATAATTAGAGCGAATGTGTAACTGTCATATCTTTTAGGCAGGCACAGCAGTTTACCGACTCTTCGTCTGGTGAAGCAGCCAACAGAGCATTTGTAAGCAACAATTTGAGAAAAGAACAAAGTGCGGTGTAAATAACTTCATGTTGATGAATTCTAACTTGTAGATGTCTGCATTTTAGGTCCAAACACAGATTTTAAGCTTTTTTTGGCATTAGCTTTAGTCCAAAGTGAGATTTATATTTCTAAGATAACTGGTCTTACTGTTGTTTTCCACATAAAGGGATTTACCAAAATGTAAAGTTTTACATTTTAATTGTTTGTAGTCATCTGCTTACCTCCCACAACAGTGAAATATGTCCCACAACTGACTTGGTAAATGGGCTGAATTTATTTATATACCACTCAAAGTGCTTTTTCACTAGAGCTACATTCAGCCAATCACAGTCCTGGATGCACATGCATTCACACAACAATACACAGATCAGTAGACATCTTGAGGTTATGTGCCTTGCCCAAAGGCACATCAACTTGTGGAACGAGGAAGCAGCTGGAGTCAAATCCACAACTACTCTACCCGCTGAGCCACTGCTGCCAAACATTAGATTTTTCTGTCTTTATTTTTGGGTAGGATTTGGAGTTTGTTTTCTACAGCATTTATCTGGTAATTATTCTTTTATTATCTTTTTTTTTTTTTTAGAGCCTGGGGAAGAATCAGAAACCACAATGTATTATGTCATTGGAGCCATTTTGTACAGAACCCTTGGCATCATCTTACCTGGACCAAAGTGAGTACTTTTGTTATTTGTTTAAATTATTTCCTTCCAAAAATGTCAGCTCTCACCTCCTGTTTCTTTCTCTTGCTGTTATTTTATTAGATTAGATTAGATTATCATTCCTCTGAAATAATAATAACATAGAGTTTCCTCCTTAATTCTGCTACTTTTCCATTGTCATGTTTGTTAATGGTCAACTTCCCAGTCTTTGAAGGGCAAGAGCTTCTTTCCTGTTTTATCCATGCAAAGAGCTTCATGACATCTTGGGTGCAGCGTTTTTGGGTCATCAGTGCAGTGCGGATATTTGACCTATTTTACTGTATATAATGCTTTAATGTTTCCTTTTATTCTACTCTATTTTGACTGTTTATGCTACTGGTGACTATATACCTTCTGCAGCACTTAGATCGGCTATTGTTCTTTGTTTAAACAACAAAATCCACAATTTCCAAGTATAAAAAGAAAAAAAATATATACCGTGTAATTAGACATAATTACAAGGTGTATAACTTTATATTGCTTCAGAAAGTCTTTCAGTGTTCAAGGGTATCAAGATTTTAGGTTTTAACCTAATCTCTGGTGGATTCCCCATTCTTGTGCTTTTGCAATACAAAATAATGTATTTTAAGTTAACACATTTTTTATGTTAACTTCGGGATAAGCTACAAGCCCTATCACTTCCCGAACAGAGCATATAACTTGAAGGCAATGCAAAGGTCATTAAAATCCTCTGTGAGGATGTATTTTGCGGTGATAATGGGTCGTTTTATTCAGGTCAGCCCTCTTGGTTGCGGGAAAGTTGGATCTTTTGAGACCGTTTTCTGCCTTTAGCTCAACTAAATGTTAACGGGGATAGAATTCTGTTTTCACCAAGGCCCTCTCCGAATCGCCCTTTCCCTCTCATTGTTTTTCATTTACTTGGAGGATTTCAGAGAGCGTTTTCTACGTGCTCTCTGAAATCCTCCAAAAATATGCACATATACTGAATGTATATCTTTGTGTCATCAATTTCGTATGTGTTTGTACTTCAAGTCCTCCTGTGGTGATCAACTCCAAGATCCTGACGGTGACGGTGCGACCTGAACCTCGGCCGAGTGAGCCCATGGTTGTGGTGGAACTGTCACCGCTTTTAAATGTAAGTCCAAATAAATCCAAACCCAGCACCTATATTGCTATACATAATAACTAGACTTTTGATTACCAGTGGGGATATTTTTTCTCCAACCCAACTTACAAGAAAACTTACAAGAAAGCCCACATATTTTCTCATTTATATCAAAGTGCAAGGAAAATGCTAATAACTCCATAAGGAGCACTTTCTAATGCAGGGGTATGCAATTTTACTTTTTACTTTGCTCTTGTAGACTAAGCATCTTTTGGGTTTGAAAGTAATTGAGAGGCTTTAATGGAATCTTGTCGTCCCGGCTGACCTCGTGTTGCTCGACTTCTGAGGAAATAAAAAGTGCTGCATGATATAAACCGCTATAGTGCTAACCGAATAGTGTGTGCAAACACAGACCTTTCTGACTTTTTTATATGGTAGACTTTGAATGTCTGTTTTGTTAATATGAAAGTACAATATTCATGGAAATGATTGTGTATGAGTATAATGGGAAGCGTGCTTTTGAATGTTGATAGGGTGATTGTTTTATTGGCTGTTTTACTATGTAAAGGTAGGTGTTGATTATTCTCTCCAGTCCCATTATCCTGTTTCACCTCTTTTCACATTCATTCTAATACCTCTATTAAATCTGATTGACACGGTCAAAATATATGACAGGATTTTGTGAAAATGATCTTCAGCCTCCATCCCCTGCTGCTCTCCAGATTTGTAACACTCTACGTTTACATCCCATTATATTTTTCTGTCTTTCTATTATCTTTTTTGTTGTTTTTTGTTTTTTTGCCGGGGTATCCTCTGTCCAAAGCAAAAAGTCTTAATGTTGATCACTGCATGCTGCACTACTCTGCAACCGGAAGGCTCCCGCTGAGTACAAGCACTTCTCTGGCACACACTGCAGCTCAGGGTTTGGCCAATGTTGGCACTGCAGATGCCGCTGTACACATAACCATTTGTAAAGTCAGTATTATCTTTCTCTAAAGAGTGCTTCAGAGTTCTAGTATTTTATTTCCCAAACGTTTGAGAGTTAACAAGAGATTCATCCAAACAGAACCCATGCAGATGATTAAAAAGGTCGTTCTTAATACTGCAGTGCTGTGCTTGTTGCGCCAGCCTTAACTTTGACCACAAAATGCATTCATTGTGCCATTGGGAACATTTCTTCTGAAAGTCTGTATCAATAAAAAAAAAGTGGTATTTCTACATAGAATTCATGTGATAAAAACACATTTTGTTGATTTGTTAAACTTTTCAACAAACAGGCAACGAAAAACAAAACCTGTGATTAACACATTAAAATAACCTGAATCATGTTTTGCTCTCATGAGCTGAATCATGTTCATCTCAGAAGATGTTTCATCTCATCTTCTGAGATGTATTTATTGGCAAAACATAGGTGAAATTGCCCCTTACCAACTGAAGAAATCCCAGATAATAATATCTAATCACAGAGTTCTGTAGGCATAATGGTCCACCCAGTTTTTTTTCTTCCTTTTTTTAAGTAATCTCACCATCTCTTTTCCATTGCATCACTCACAATTGCAATCTTTACTCTTCTTGGGGAACTAACATTTTTCCTCCCAATCACACTCACTCACAAGTCTCTTTTTAAGGCCGACCTGCAGTTAAGGTTGAGCATTGATGTTTCTTTTATGCAAGCGTTGATGTTTTTACTCCCATAAGTAAACACTGGGATGAGGTTTGATATTAACCTTTTGATTAACTTCCCCTGAAGATTTAGGGAATCTTTGATCACAATCAGTCAAAGAACCTTTTTCTGGATGATTAAGATGAACCACTATCTCTTGAACATGTGTGATAAGTTTTAACCCAAATGTGGTGACCTGAAGGCCTTTTTTATATTTTATTGCAAGGTTAAAAACCTCAATTTTGATACAGTGTAAATGTTTTTAATGAGCTCCAAGGGGGATTAAGTGGTCATTTGGTGAATCAGATGGTAGTAACAGAGTGGATCGATGTTTCATAGCTTTCTAGTTGAAGCTTATTGACCCCAGGAGTCATTTATGCTAAAGAACGAGCATTGCCTAATTGCTGTGCTAAATTCAAGTTTTGGAAGAGACAATCATCAAGTCTGCCTATACGCTGATTTTTCATTGTTTGGTTGCACAGGGATCATTAAAATTATAATTTGTCATTTTCCAAGTTTTTCCAGGGACTAGGTGAGAAAAACTCAGATCATTTTACAAAGAGTTTGTGTGAACCATTCAAAACAAAACACGACTTTCCACCTGAAGCAGGGTACCATTAAAAGGTTAAATGTTTAATGAATTTTTGGGACGCAACTTTTTCATGTTTAGTGAGATGACCTGCAGAAAAGAAACTTACATTTTAAAATAATTTACATGATTATTGTTTCAGAGGCAGTAAATGCTGGCTTTAACACACACAGAAATGTTTTTGTTAGATTTAAATGTTGAAATGACTCGGATAAAATATTTTAGCTCTACCAATTTCACCTCTCAACTTCATCAAACAGCTTACTCAATGACAACAACAACAAAAAAATAACCTTGGCCTGATGCTTGAGTTTATGTGTAAAATAAACCTGCCTATTTTTCTGCCACTATGGTTCCTATTATAGGGTGACAACATTTGTCACTAAAGCATTAAGATGTGACTTTGAACAAAAGTCATGTGATAGCAAAAGAAAACAAGTTGATTAAAATTTTTTTCTTCCATTACTTTGAATGTAATCGGACATATGCATAACTGCTACGACAAATTGGATTTGGTCTTAGCAGCTCTAAGCTCTTCAACAGCCTAATTTCGAATGCAATGGAAATTTCCATATGAACTTGATTTCATTCTACGTTGCCTTTGGCATCGATTTCATATTTATTTTGGCATTTTCAAACTTTGCAACAATTGTTTGTTTTTGTCTGCTGTTGCAGCAGAACTCCCTTCAGTAGCTGCCACCCTGGCCAACCGTCTACACGGCCAATGCCAAGAATCTGCTCTGCCATTGTGCACATTTTTGATTCAGTTTGTTTCATATTCACATTCAACCTTCCTATACAAAACACAACCAGGGAGATGCACACACACCATGATTTTGTCCCTTGTTACACAAGCATATAGTTTGGGTCTGACCTTAGCCAATCTAGAAACATCCAGCTGCCTGAGCTGTAGCAAAGCAACAGCTGCCCTGTGCTTCACTCTCCAAGGCGAATGTGCAGGGTCATGTCTTTACTGAGAGGACATCTGCTCCAGTCAGACTCCATGTCTTTATCCCCATTGACCTGATTTCTGTGTGTCTTTAATGTTGAGGAGGATGCACGAGGCCCCAAACCCCAACATCCCCAAAGCAGACCAGTTCAACATATGCCAAGTGCCAGAGTCCACCTGCTCCATCGTTCATATGTATATTTTTATTTAGGAGATGATTCCTCGCCCAGCTTTAAAGACCTGGGCTTTACTTATAAATTCAGATCATGCATAAGGTGACTTTGATCCGTAAAACAGCATCCGCCTGATTGCCTCATTTTGTTTTTTGTTTTTTTTTTCTTTTGGCATCTCTAATATTTCAAATGAAGTTGAAGGCTTTTAAGAATCCCTGAACGCGCGTGTGCTCGTTTTCTGTTGCATTAGGTTATTTCATCTGATTAGCTTACCATATCCATAGCCAATATTCATCACCACATGAGCTATTGGGTACCTTAAGAAGTGGCAATCCCCTTCAAGAATAAAAGAGAAGACTTCAAAGGCAGATGCTATTATCGCCATCGAGTCACATTGTGTGCTTCCTTTAAGAGACATCATTTGAGAAGATTATGTCACTATACGAGGTAGAAGCATTAAAGAGAAGCCATACATTGCGGAAATACAAAAATGTCAGTCGTCCTGTAGCAAACACGATGCCTGATGATTGATAGCTGCATGCTAAAGGAGCTCGCCACGCTAATGCATGCCTAGGGACATCTAACGTTGGTGACGGCTGCCTGTGTGCAAGGCAGAACAAAGCACTTTTCATCCATCAATCGTCGTCATCTGCTCTCTGAGCCCGTGTACATGGACCTTACATCATCTCGTCCTCTCAAGTCCAGTCATGGATGAACTGATTCGTGGTAGAACACTCCTTAACTGCTTGAAGAAGGACAAATGACCTTGTCTTTCTCAGAATAAATCATCATATGACTGTCTCCTCCTGTATGCACCACCTCTATTACGACCTTTGGCTTAGTTAAAACAAACTGAATGTGACTGATAAAAGAGCTTCTTTTATCAGTCACATAGGCTGAGGATTCTGGGCGTTTTAGCAGAATCCTCAGCCTACATACCTGGCTGCAACTTACATGCAGAACTCAGGATATTGCTTTTATTGACAATTTTAACTTATTCTGGGATCGTGGGTACCTCTTTATGAGGGATGGAGTTCATCTCAACGATAATGGTAGCAGGATAGTGAAAACTAATTTGTATTATTGTGTTTCAACGACTTTAAGTAATCAAAATTGACTATGTGCATCAACACAGCCTGTTTTAGGGATACCTCGTCCACAATTTATCCTGCTAAATGTGTACTTCCACTTCATGAAAATGAGGGATTACAGAATAAAGCTGCAAAAAATATACAAGTTAGTGAGATTCATCTCCCTGACTTCAGCTCAGTGAAACCAACTTCTACTTTTGAGGGACCCTCAACAATACCAATTCTGATAAATAACAGACAAAGATTAATAAAATCACGCAGATACAAAAAAGTCTGTAGATTGCAAAATTTAGTATCTATTCCACGTCAACCAATGTTGAAACCAAAAAGAAATCTGAAAGCTCCATGCTGCATATTAAAATTGGCTTTATTAAACATCAGATCTTTGGCAGGAAAATCACTTTTAATTCAAGACTTTATTATTGATCATCATCTGGAGTCCCACCTTATCAGGAGACTCTCCTAAACTACGAAATAACTACTATAATATTAATGGATTCTGACATGGTATTTGGTTGAAGTGTGGACTCAAATGCAGCAGACATTAGATGTCTGGTGGTGTTGAAATATGAAGAACAAAAACTTACAGAATGCAGAAGTTCAGGGGAACAAAAAAAAATAAATCCAAAAACAAAGTAAAACCAGAAACACGAGGAGAATATCAGGAACTGGATAAAACCAAGGAAAGTAATGTGACGAGGTGGCAAGAGGAACAAAGTAACAAGATGGAGGAAACGAAACAAATTGGCAGCTAATGATTGAGAAAGGTGAGTTTAAATACTGGGAGGTGGTATGGAGAACAATGGACTGGGCTAATCAGGTAATTGAGTGAAGGTGTGAGTATTTGGAGCAGGAATCAGACTGAGGGGAGGAGAGAGCATGGCACAGGAAGGCTAGGAAGATACACAGGGAGCAGGAACTAACTATGAGGCTACAAAATTAAAGAAATTAACCTCACTAGCAACACTACCAGGGACTGACATAAAGGAAAACATGAATGAGAGATTTAACTAAAATAAGTAACAATGAATATTACAACTAGAATAATCAAAAAGAGTTAAAGAAAATTAAGCTTGAACATAACTGATAAATAAAAAGAAGAACAGAAAAACACAGAAATACAGAAAACCCAAACTAAGAAACCATAGTCCTGACAGATTCAAACTTTTCCAATTCCTTCAGACAGGCTATTTGTAGATTACAGAAAACTACTTTAAATTAAATAAAGTGAGTGCAGAAAAAAAAAATCCAAAAACAAACTAAAACCAGAGACATGGGGAGAATATAAGGAACTGGGTAAAACCAAAGACCAGGGAAACATTTCTGCATAGTCAGTATGAAATGTTGTGTGGTAGGAGACATGATTTTCTGACCAAAAAACATTAGGAGGGGAAAGCACCAAAACTGAAAACTAATGTGATTCCTTACTTTTGATTTTCTTACATTACACAAATTATGACGTTCTGATGTAAATCAGAAGCAAAATAATCAAAACATTAATCAACATTAAGGAACGTGACAAATCTATACCGGGACCAGAAATTATTGCGAGCTTAAGTGTACACAGTAGATGACTGAGTAAATCGCAATATTCACACAGGCAATATTTTTAATTATAGGCAAGGCAACTTTATTTATATAGCACCTTTCAGCCAAAGACAATTCAAAGTGCATGTACAAGAGAGCCAAAAACAACACACAACTAGAACATAGTAATATTAAAAACAAAACAAAAAACAAAAACAATAATAATAATAATAATAATAATAAATAAATAAACGATCAAGCAGATTAAAAATAGACAAGGTAAACATCAACATTTCAAATATAGTGAATGAGCAGAACCAAAAACCTAAGAATAGGCAACTTCAAATAAGAAGGTTTTTAACCTTGTTTTAAATAGGGTCTAATTGCAGGTAACAGCCAATCTAGGAAACTAATTAGCTGGGCCAACTCCTCCAGGGGAACCCAAAGACATTCCCCGGCCAACTGAGAAACATAGACCCTCCTCTGGAAAGACTTAGGGCATTAAAGTCCAACATGACTCTTTCTTCAGCCTGACACCATCCCTCACCATTTGAGTCCAACTGTAGGTTTAAGAGTTGCCACCACAACAGGCACAACACCCTTGTGGCCACAGCTCCAATAGGCTGTCACGATGTTGGAGGTGCAGAACATGGTTCATTCAGACTCAATGTCCCTCTCTTCTCCTGGAACAAGCTAGTCGTTTTCCTGGAGATGGGAGTTAAAGCTCTTTTTCATGAGACTCTGCCAGACGTTCCCAGCAGACACTCACAACAAGTTTGGGCCGGCCAGGTCTGACCGGCATCCTCCCCCACCATCGGAGGCAACTCACCACCAAGGATTGGTCAGTGGACAGCTCTGCACCTCTCTTCGTCCGAGACATGCAGTTGCAGATCAGATGAAGTGACAACACAGTTGGGAATTGAACTGCAGCCCAGGGTGTCCTGGTGCTGAGAGCACATATGGGCACCATATGTGCCCATATGTGCATATATTTGATACCATGATCAAAAACCTGGTCATGGTATTTGATCAGGGTATTTGATCGTTATGGACAATCCATGATGAGCACAGAAGTCCAACAACAGAACACCACTCGAGTTCAGATCAGGAGGGTCATTCCTCCCAACCACACCCCTCCATGTCTCACTGTCATTGCCCATGTGAGCATTGAAGTCCCCGGGAAAAACACTCTCCAGTACCGCCTCCAACGACTCCAAAAAGGGCGAGTAATCTGAACTGTTGTTTTGTGCATAAGCACAAACAATCAGAATCCATCCTCCCACATCTATGCAGAGGGAGGTTACTTTCTCATTTTCAGGGGTGAAACCCAACATGCAAGCATGAAGATGGGGGGCAACAAGTGTGCCCACTCCAGAGTGAAAAAGTGTTTGGAAAATTTCTCTTGGAGAAAGGTTCCAGATCTAGAACCGTGTTGAGGTCAGTCTGACTATTTCAAGTTGGAACCTTTCAAGAAATGTCATCACAGAGGTGATATTTTATATCCAAAGAGCCACCTTCTTTAACCAATTATCAGACCGCCTTCTGCCACCACCCATCACACATTGCACCGACCCGTTGGCCCATTCCACAGGTGATGAGCCCATGGAAGGGGGACTCATGTCTTCTCTTCGGGCTGAGCCTGACTGTACTCCATGGGTGAAAGCCAGGCCGCCATGCGCTCACCAGAGTGCCCCACCTCCAGTCCTAGCTCCAGAGAGGGACTCCAGTGACAATGATTGAGTACAATGATTGTACTCATCAAAAGGAGTCTTTGGGCTGAAAGTTGTCTGGTCCCTTACATAAGACCCATTTGCCCTGGGTGACTCTACTAAGGGCATGAAGCCCCTGACTGCATTGCTCCTAGAATTACTGGAAGATTAAAATCTCACACCACCAGTAAGGTAGCAGCCCAGGGAGGAACTGTAAATTCAGTGTCTAAGAAAATATTATTTAAAAAAAAGTAAAACCAATCAACACCTGAAACTCACGGTGTGACAAAAAACATAAACTCCTTCAGGATGTTCAAATTATTTGTTTGATTTACTTGTATGGAAGATCTACAATTTCTTTACAATCATAATAATTAGTTACTTTGTTCAGGCATAGTATGGATTGCAATTATTAAACGTTGATATAATTTTATGTAACTAATAATGTAATAATGATTAATAATTACTCTCTATCTTTTCTAGTGCTGCAGCAGCATCAATAACTAGTTGCAGCAGTTGTTTACCACACTGGACAAGACTGCAAAGAAAGCAAGAGGAGAAAACAACAACAGTGATTCTATGAATGTATGGATCAACAACTCCAGGATCCAAACCTCTAATACTCAAATAAGCTTTGTGACTTTTGCTATAATTTGTTTTGCCTCTTGAATCTGCTGCTAAGAATAGATGAAAGAACTTTCCACTTGGCACATAATGGCCCAAAATGTTCTCACAGAAATTAATAACATGCAATGAATGATTGACACAACCAGTTTTGAGTTGGATTAAATCTGTTTTACTGGATACATATTTTTGCATTGTGGAGAAGTGAAAGCAAAACAAAACTGTTCAGTCAGACAACAGATCGAGCCACATCCTGATGAAACCAGATATCATGATCCTTATAGAGATCTGGTATTCATTAAAGAATGAGGAGTCACTGTGATTGTTTTCTTTGTTTGCTTGTGTTTTACATTGGAGTGTTTTAAATAAAAATTATTAGAACTGTGAGTGTGTGAAAATTTTCTTGGTTTTCACTTTTACTAAGTAAGAAAAATCACTTACTTAGTAAAATGATTTTTACTTTACTAAGTAACAGTTTGAAGAAGACTAATTGAAAATGTCAAAACAGAAAACTGACCTTGATCAGTTGTCAGGACCCAATGCTGCTCATTATTATAAGCATAACATCAAACCTTCGAAAGAAAAATTATTATTCTTGGACTCAGTGCAAATTAAACTACTGTGAAACTATAATTAAAATAAGATTTTAAAGCTTTTAATTCTGATAAAGCTGTTCAGTTTTGCTGGCATGCTCTGTAAGGGGAGAACAGAAATGAAAAAGAACATCTTAAAATCTCATGTTTTTTTTTCAAACTCAGATTTATCATTTGAATCCTGGGTCTTTTTAGACTAAAATGAGTAATTTCAGGCAAAGTAGTCTGAAGCTGTAAACTTTTGCATTCAGATAATCAATGCAGAAAAGATTCAGATCTTTTATTACCGGTTGACAATTTTCATGTTAATCTAAGCTGAAATGCTAAAGTCTTCTTAGCAAGTGTGTCAGATAAAGATTTATTGTTTAAACTGAGATTTATTTGCTAGTATTTAACCCTAAAATGAAAGTTTTTAAATTTAATACAATGTCTTAGAATATTTGATTTCATCACTGTGTGACAACAATCTCTTCATGAAATATCAGAGGAGAGAAAAGAGAAATATTAAATTATTAACATAAAGCAAAAGCTTCTTGGCTTTTTGTTTCTTTTAGTTTTTTAGTGACTCATTTGAGAAGAATTGTGACTTTCCATTGTCTGCCATAGTTTAATCTCACATGGAAGTCCATGTCATACAAAAATTCAGCTGGTCAATACAAGAGAAATCACCCTGATTTATGAGCTTGACTTCTTTGATGCAGTCCTTGTTGGAGCAGTTACTGTAGAAAGCATTGCAGTAAGATTAGCATCTTACCTGCAGCTACAGGAGCTGTAGAACTGGTTGGATCAGCAGGAACAAGAATAATAGGTTTAGTAGGAGGAGGAACCAAACCTGGGAGTGTCTGGTATCACAGAAGTAGCAGCAGTAATAGAGTTCATTTTTACATGCTATTGCTAATGATCTGATCCAAATAGTTAACTCATCACTCTCATCAGGCGTTTTCCCCCAGGCTTTTAAAACAGCAGTAATCAAACCACTGATAAAAAAGAACAATCTGGACAAATCACTACTGCAGAACTACAGGCAGACCTCTGACCTCCCATTCATCAGCAAAATTATTGAAAAAGCTGTGTGTAAACAGTTAAATAGTTTCCTAACAATAACCAACTGCTTTGACTCCTTCCAGTCTGGTTTCCGGTCTCACCACAGCACAGAGACGGCCCTCGTAAAAGTCTTCAATTATATCCATGTTAATGCGGACTGTGGAAGAACCACAGTGCTGGTTCTGTTGGACCTCAGTGCAGCTTTTAACACTGTTGACCATGATATATTACTGAATCGACTTCTTTGTTTCAATTGGAAACTTCTCATCAAAGAGGTCAAAGGTCACATGTGGGGTACCCCAAGGTTCAATCCTAGGACCCCTCTTATTCAATATTTATATGCTACCACTAGCTCAGGTTATAACAGGAAATAATATTAGCTACCATAACTATGCAGATGACACACAGCTCTACATAACGATGTCACCAGGTGACTCTGAACCCATCCAATCACTGAATAAATGTTTAGAACAAATAAATGTGTGGATGTGCCAAAACTTTCTCCAGCTGAACAGAAACAAAACTGAAGTTATTATTTTTGGACCTAAAGAGGA
>CAEGAG010049825.1:0-10887 GCA_903067065.1 Brachyrhaphis terrabensis
TGGTAAATGAAATTCTGTCATTTACCAGTCTGTCTCATTGACTTATTATTAAGTTTGTCAACAATTGATAAAACTGGTCTGTGCTGACAAGGTGTAGCCTATTAATTTACAAAAGACAAAATATGTAAATGTCATCATCTTCAGGCCATCTGCCTAGAGAGGAAAATGATTCTGCGGTTATGTTGACACCTGATCCTGGTGGCACACGGCACTGGGTTTCATATTTCTTTTCTACATATCAACACATTCGAATAAGGTAGTTTTTTTCTTCTTTTTTTTTTTTTTTTTTTTTACCAGTGTTTATGATATATTGTACTGATCAGCCATGTAATCAATATTATTTGTATAAATAGTAAATATTACAATTTTGTGCAAATTTCTGCTCTTTCAGGGTTTATTGCAGCTGCTTCCATCTCGGCCTCAGTAGAAAGTCTTTCCTGCAAGGCGGCCAGGAAAGATGCTTTGACAGCCGTTGGTACAAACAGCATTCCTGCCTTGAGTATTTCCAAAGCCACGATAGTAGATTTGATAGTAGAAACTTTTCTCTCTCTCACGTATTACAGTTTCTGTTCGACATTAGACAACAGTACGTGAGAGAACCTTTTTAGCTTAAAGTAATTAAGAACCATTTGTACATAACTACGTCTAATAACAAACCGAGCCACATGGGTGTTCTTAGCAATGAAGACAGAAGCACAAAGTCATTTGACATGGATTGGTTCAAGAAACATTTTTTTTAATATTCATATAACAGGGGAATGGATCTGTTTGAAAATAAATAAAGGAATGACCTATTTGTAAAATAATTCACATGAAAGGAGTGTAGAAGTAGAAACATTATGGTAAGTAAAGTTATTTTTTATTGGTTTATGCCACATATATTAGTAATATTTGTTATAAAGTACTGAATTTAATATTAGTAATTTATCATACATGCATGTTTTTATTTCTTTTTTATTAGAAATGTTATGCATTGTGCATGAAACAAGTCAGTAAATTTGAGAATATTACAGTTTTTCTAAGTAAAAAAAACCTGTAACAACCAAATATGACATAGAATAAGTGTTGTATTTAAAACAGCGGACAGAAATAGATCTGACTGATGTATTTCTGCCTTCATGTAGCCAAAACGTGATTCTGGCCGATCAATGAGCTTATCAAACTTGACTTTCGAAGAATCTGTTTCGACTTACTTAAAAACAAAATCCAGTGTCATTTAGGGTTTTGCCTCTTCCATGAGCTAAAATGGTATACATGTTATAACATGCTATATTGAGGCGACATATGCAAATGTTCATGTTGGATAACTGGATTTTCTGGTAGATATTGTCTTTCTAATCCTTCAAGCGAATCAGATATTACAGTTAGACAACAAGGAAGTGATGAGGGTGTCCCGTAAGTCCATTAGTTCCCAACATTACAAAGAAAAAAACAAACCTCAATCAGTGCGATCCTGCCAGGCAGGGTAAAAAGTTCACACCTTTCTTCACTCAACCCTTCTTGCGACTGCAGGATGGCTAATGTAATGAAAAAGTCTGTGGAGTTAAACTAATCACAGTGATTTGTTGTTTTTATATCTGAATTTGGGCTCAAATGCCATTCAGCAATAAAACTCCACTACTATTCAGTTCAGTTTATCAGTTTTGCATTGTGTCACTTTGCACATTGTCATTTATTCATCTATTTTTCTTTTGCAACAGGCAGGTGTTTCTTTCTACTGTTCATGGTAATATAAAAAAAAAAAAATCTCTGAATTTGGACTAAATTTACTTGATGAAACTGTGCAAAAAGTTAGAAAGCACAGATTTTCATACAAAAAGTGTTATGTAGAGAAAAATAGTCTTTTTGCTAAAACATTAACCCTTCCAAACCGAACGGAGTGCCTGCGATCCAGCCAAATTTGCAGTACCGTAATTCCACCACACTTTGCGAGATCTAAAAAACCCCAACGGTTTCTGAAAGGGGAGACGTTGCTCTTTCTAGCCAGTATCGGGTTATTACGGTAATTTCACCTCTGCAGTAGCAGGGAGTGAAATCTCAGGGGCACTCTTTTAATAGAGGATAAATTGCAAAAATAACTTGCTAGATATTTACATTTCCAGTTGTTATGGATAAATGGGCAAATATATTTATTCACAGGACATTTAAAGAACTACGCACAATTAAAATAAGCAAAAATATCCAGGCGGGGATTTGAAACTAAGGTCATAAAGGGTCAATCAAATATGGCATTCAGTCTTCTAACTTTTCTGAAATGATGAAATATCGACTGAAAATGATACTTTGTAAAAAAAAAAAAAAAAAAAAGGGTAAAGCTTTGATAGATATTTTAAGTGGTCTCACATAACAGGCAAATGCACCAATAACCAGGTCTCACAGCTATGCAGACCCAACTGAAGAGAATGCACACCATACCTAAAGTCTAGATTAAAGCTGCTAAAAAAAAATATGTGTTGGTGTTTAGATAAAAACTGCGATGAAATCCAGAAACTGAAATGTTGCATTTTCACTTGCAAATGTAGTTGCTACTACGAGATGACTTCTCATTTTGTCACTTAACTATAAAAGCCCTCAGCTATAAAAACTCACGCAACGTGACTGCTCACATCCTGGTGAATCTGCCACTGTTTTCTACCATTTGAAAACATGTACAGTACAGTAGCAGAATAAACCACATGTGCAAGTTGAAACTGAATTTGGAAAAAAAAAGAAAGTCTCAGGTGAGGGGAACAACAACCAAAGATGACTGATCAGACTAAAAAATAAGGTTGTTTTTCCAATCTGCCCGTAGACAGTGTTTGTCTTTGTAAGCGAACCTTTACATTTCAAGTGGATTGCATGAAATTGAGATGAGTCAGACTTAATCCTAATGACTCAGAATTCATCTTTCAACATGTTTTGGTTTTCATCCATGTTCATAGTCAAAAAGCTGTTGATCTTTCAAGTGGACAAAGCAAATAGCTGTAGATCACATTGCAAAAACAGACAAATTACATCTCAAAACTGCCTGACATCTGAAATGCTGTAATTAAATTTTGCACACATTTTGCTTGGACAAACAATCGAAGATGACAACTTGAGAGATTCTAAGTCTTGAGGCTTCCAGCTATCCATTAATTGTTATTGTTTATTTATTTTTAGAAGAGACAATGAACATAACAGAATCTGCCAGAATTAGTCATGAATGCCAGTTTTCATCACTAGTCCCTCAATCTAATGTATGTAATCTGCTAAATCTTTAAATTCTGTACAATTATTCATCAGACTCATTAATGGATGGTCAACATGTTGCCCTATTTACTGTTTTTATTTATATATTCAGTTGTTTTTGTGCAATAATGACACATGAGGTGATCAGTTTTTCCCCTCAGATCATTCTTTAGCTCAGTAACCCTAAAAAATTAAAAGTAGGGGTAAGAAGGACTGACCTACATGCAAATATCCTCTTTGCTTAACCAACAACCAGGCGAGAGCAAATTAACATGAAACTGCAAGAGTACATGAAAAGAAACATGCACACTGTCTGTGGTATGGTGGAAGCTGTAGTGTGTCATAATAATACCTTACATAACAGAACCTCAAAACCTGCGAATCTCAAAGTCACAAACATTATCCGGATCTGGACCAAATGGAAAGTCACTCTGGACAATGTCCACTCCTTGTCTTTAGGGAACTATTATTTCTGTGAATAAAGAGTATTTACAGTAATTTGTGAATTTCCTTTAACAACAATCAGTTACTAATGAAATGAAAATGAAAATTCAAGTTTATGCTTACTTACATAGCAAAAAGAGAAAAATTTAGTATTTGTTTGCTTCAAATTTGTAAGGGATTCAATAAAATAGGGTTTCTTATCACCAGGAGTTCTTGACATCTAATCTTATCTAGAAGTCATATTTGAACCTTTGAACATGACTTTCTAGGACCCCTGCTCTAAACAGCATTATGCAAAGCCGGGGCACAGAGTTGATAATCTTGAAACTTTAACATATATGAAAGCACTATATGACTGACAGTGAATAGAACATATTCATTGTCTAAAAGAGTGATCAAGCAAGGTATTTATATAAAAAAAATTGTAAGGACGTTTTTAGGATCTTAACCACTGAGCAAATGGATTGTGCCTGATCTGTCAATGCACACAAAAACCTCCTGTTATCAGTGAATATCTTTTATTCACTGATAATGTGAGTTACACAAAAAGCTAAATTTGCCACAAAAGTTTGAAGATAGGTTTTTCAAAAACATATGTTAAAAATGTGAGAACACAAAATCTTTATTGCGAGTATAAATGAGAACACAAAATCTTTTATCTGGAAGTGGTTATAAAGACTTTTTTATAACCAATTTACCAACAAATGAAGAAAATGTGGAACAGTGGAGAACCTTCCCAGAAAAACCTGGTCTACCAAAATTAGTCAGAAGACTCATTGACGACCCATTTAGCAGATCACACAAGAACCCAAAACAGCATCTAAATCTCAGCAGACCTAACATGCCTCAATTAAGGTTAGTGTTCATGATTCAACTATAAAAAAAAATTGACAAGGCAAAACTTGGCATCCATGGTTTGAATTTAAAGGCTAAAATCTCTACTGACCAACAATAACTAAAAGGTGCATATCTGATCTAAAACTAACATGCCAATTAAGACAAAAGCATTCATTCACTGCAGGGGTAGAGTGAAGATCTGGGCTCACTTTATCACTTTAGTATCAGACAACTTAATGAAATTTACAGAACCACTAACTCTCCTCTCTATTTGAAAATCCCTGAAGAAGATCTAGCCATTAGTTTGTGACTTTAAGCATGGGTTTTGCAGCATTAGAATGATACAAACTACCAGTCCCCCACCTGCATTTTACAGGCGGGGGACTGTAAAATGCAGTCCCCCACTTCTGAAAACAAAAAAATGGTTTTAGAGTGGTCTAGTCAAAGTATGAACTTAAATCCAACTTTTATGCAATGGCCTGGCCATAAACATGCTATTAATGCCATGGAACGCTATACTGTGGATGAATTCAAACAATTCAGCAAAATAAATTCCTCAACAGCGAGGTGAAATACTCATTTATTAAACAAGAGATTGGATTTACCGGGTGGTTACTTTTTCAAGTTAGTTTGGATTTATTTTGTGGCTTACTAAAAACCGTAATCGTCTGACATGATCTCTTTGTCTTATCTGATAGTAAAATGTGTTTGATCATTTTAAATATTAATATTTGACTATGGCAGCAATAGAAGAGGAAATCTGCTGAAGGGAAAAAGCAAATTTTTATCTTTTTATTTGGAGTACTATTTCAAAATACAGCAACATTGTTTTTGCCGGGACAGAAGATTGTTTTTTTAGTTTCCATGGTTGCCCAGATGAAAAGTCCACCTCTAAGGGTTTACAAGTGGACCGCTGCTTTCTCCTTCGTATGACTTCAGAATACAAAACATTTCCAGTTGCTGCAAATGCTCTTGGTGTTGATGTTTATGCAGACATGATGTTTTGTAAACACATGAGATGAAAAGCTCTTCTTTTTTTCTTTTTTTTTCCCAAAACTCCTTGATGTTTGCCTCATGGAATCAGAGAGAGCTGGCACTGTTATAGCAGAGATGTCTTTAGTGCTAATCTCTGCATCACTGGCTACTTTCTGGGAATCTCAATTTCCACAACTATCTGAGGACACGAACCTTCACCTAATTCCCTCAAATAGTTATGAGTTAATGGTTGATGAGTCCCTTGAGACTGTAGAGCTTCCTCACTGGATAAGGGGAAGGAGTGGTGCATGCTTCAAGGCCTCACTAACACACACACACACACCCCTGCAAACACAGTCACAGACATACTAACATTCACGTTTGAGAGATGTTGCACAGTTAACAGGGCACATGTCAAAAAAAAATGATGAAGCAAAAGTGAAACAGGATAACAGAGAGAATAAAGAAGTTTCCCTGTGTATACAACTGTCCTTGCAACTACAGTAACTATTGTGTTATCCTAGCTAGATAAATCTGTGTTTTGACACATACAGAGGAGGGCAAAACGGTAGGACAGGAGAGAGGTACAACAGGGGAAGGGTCATGCCCTGTTACTCGAAGCAAAGAGGAAAAGACGGGAGTGTGCTGCCTTCTGCTGCTGTTTAACAGGACAATAACAAAAAAACATATGACGTCTTTCTGATTTACTGAACATACTATGAAATCAAGTGCCAGGAAAGGTGTGCATACAGGAAACGGGTTTTGGAATTGTCTATTTACTTTAGGGAAAGATTTAGGAGTTACCCTAACTTTTAACTGTTTGCTGACCTTTTCTGTAATCAACACAAAGTCTTTCTCCCCTTGCTGAAGGAAGAAATAAGAGTTGCAAGGTAATGGTGTTTGGTTTAAAAACACAATGCTTAATAAAGACAATATCGCAATGTAAGTTATCTAAATATTGTTTTCTACTGTTTGAGACAATCTGCAGATAATTCAAGAAAAATATCTCATGCTATCAA
The DNA here is from genome assembly GCA_903067065.1 of Brachyrhaphis terrabensis. Taxonomy (NCBI): domain Eukaryota; kingdom Metazoa; phylum Chordata; class Actinopteri; order Cyprinodontiformes; family Poeciliidae; genus Brachyrhaphis; species Brachyrhaphis terrabensis. The sequence goes on from CAEGAG010049825.1 coordinate 6,486, forward strand.
TCACAATAGTATAGAATATATAGTATATCACATTTATGTGTACACTAGCTTCAATGTAACTACTTTTTGTGAATGTTTTTGGAAAGACAAATAGCTTTTAATCTGTTAAAACTCAAGCAAGAAAAGTGACAGAAAAAGAAATGGATCAAAATAGTTTTAAGTATTGGAGAAAAGCAATATTGAAGTTAATTTGATATTGATCCGCAGACACACTTATGCAAAGTGTGTCTGCGTGTAAGAATACACAGGTGGGTGTGTTGAAGGTTGTACTAGCGTTCCAATCCACAGTGTCTGGCGAAACCCCCTGAAACCTAGAGGCCCAGTGGAGTATCATCTAAACAAAACCGAATGCATGAAACCAGCCACATATATTTACACTATAAATTTCCAGTAGTATATGGACAATTGATTATTTTCTGTAGTTCTCTGAATTTGTTTATTAACATCAGGAGCCTGACAAGCTAGCTTTAGTGTGACTGCAGTTTAGCCAGTTATCAGTGTCAAGATAGATCAAGTTTTTAAAATGTTTTGCTTTTAAAGCAACAAAAATGTCTCATAGTGTTTAAATAAATGAAGTGAAGAGTAAAGCCATACTTTTTGTTTTGCTACCGGCCTTTTAAAAGCATTTTTTACACCTTAGAACCTGAAACCAAAATATACTTTAATACATTGTGAAAAACATTATATAACATCACACTTTCTTGTTTTTGTTTTAAAACTATAATAAACAACTTAAAAATATTTGGTAATTGTTAAATTTAAGTTGGGTGATGTTGCACCCCACCCAACTAGTTGGCGATGACAATGTGTGTAACAAGCTATAAAAAGACAACACGTTTTCCAGAAAGAGAGCAGTCATTTGGAAAACCTTGTTCCTGTTTTGCTGCCATGACCATTAGACAATTTACAATAATTATCCAACTTTGATTTGAGGGGGTGGATTACTGACATCATTTCCAGCAAGACTTGAACTACCGTTGCCTCAGGTGATGCCACATCCAGTGAACCAACAGCAAACCCCGCAAGCAATACGTATGAGTCACTAGTGAGTTCCCAAAAGAGACCAGGAAATTGACCTAAGGAGCTGCTGTTTACTCCCACATAATTCTAAGATGGAAATTAGGACAAAGTTGAATAGATATTCCTATTGGTTGACCAATATCTGTGTTAAAGTGCATTGGCAAAAAGACTGGGCTTGCTAGTATAACATCAGGAGATTTAAATCAACCCGCACTGCCTTCTGTTGCAACAAAATGCAACCCCTTGTAGACACGATCCAAATAAAACCCGATCTACGGTGGAGTGCTTGCTACGTTTCAATGTAAAACAAATTACAATTAACCTAATTGTCATAAGTTAATGTGACAATTAACTTATGAGGATGTAACATGAGTACGTCAAAAGCTCCTTGAATCACTGTCGGACTAGCGATGTTGCGAGAAGAATAAATTGTGAATTTTGGTGGCGTTCCCGAGCTTGTTGAATGTGACGTGTCACCAATCAGAGAGCAAAATGACAGAAACACAGAGAGGAATCCAAAATACACAGAACACAAAACAACTGCCATGGCGCACCAGAAAGACATCGGGGACGTCTTTGCTTTGTTTTATTCTCTGTTAAATAAAGACCATAACCATTGCGTCTTCCCAGTCAGGCATGTTTATTTACTCTAAACTTATGTTGGTTAATGAGACGTTTTGCAAAATTTCCCGTCTGAAATTTGAATGTTGGTGAGTGAAGTTGGGGTGTGTGCGTGTGTTTGGTGTGTTTCTCCTGTCGTGTGGCTCGACACCACACACTGTATGACCAAACCTGCTGTACAAAAGATTTTTTTATCCTCCTGTGTATGGTCTCTAAGGTTTGGAAAATTAGCCGACGATTTTTAAATCTTTGCATGTGAACCAGGCATTACAAAATGTTTGGTCTTCAGTGTGCTACCAGGTGTCTAAGTGAGTGAAAAATAATCACTAATCAATGTTGAAGAAATCATACAAACTTAACATACTGTGGGTCGCTTTAGATTACAATAATTTATTATGATACAATTTTCTTTTATATAGGTATAAATACAACTTTATTATATTAATAAAAAATTTGCACAAGATAAAACAGTGCAAATGCTTACATTTTATTACGTTTTCTGCTACAATGTCTCATTAATACGTAACTGTGATCTCAATATGGATGAAAATATGAACAAGGAAATAATCCAAAATTTCACAAAACTGAAGAATCTATTGCTAATGTCTTAATACCAACTAATGTGGACACTTTTCAATACGCTGACAGGTCCGACCAGTTTTCCGTTGAAGTGGGATTTCTAAGGTAGGCGGTTGAAATGTCAGAGTCTTTGTATTCAGCTTTAGTATTTCTTAACAGCAATAATTCACCGTCTATCACGCCTATATGTAGGCGTGATAGACGAATTATTGCTACCTAAAATATAGCAATTTCATGCAAAGTTTTTCTTTTAAAAATTGGCATGAAATAGGGAAGGAGTTAATTGTGCAGGATGTTCAAAATCAATATTAACTACATTCAGTTTCCACAAAATAAAGAATATGACTAAAAAGTCTTGGACTAAAGATTTTTTTAAAACTGATTTACCTTGTTTTTTTTTTTGTTTGTTTGTTTGTTTTCTTTTTCCCGCTCACCTTTAACACTTATTGGAAATAAAGTCAGTTTGAAAAAAGCTCAATGTAAAATAGTTCCTGCAAGCTGCAAAATGAGCCTCAATGCTGTATTTTTTAAATATCTAGGTATTGAGTCTGTAAATAAACACCACAAAGGTGTGTTGTTTGTTTGTTTTTGTTTCTTTTAAATTAATTTCAGCATTGTCTGTCTGTATTTTTTTTAAATAAATGTAACTTTTTTCTCACCAAAACTCAGGTATGGTGGTGTGATGGGTGGTGCTAATTTTCTGAAAAATATCTGCTAGTGTTGATTGGGGCTTATATGACTTTTGGTTTCAGCATATGGATTTAAAAAGAGAAAATGACATGCTTCTTTTTGAGCTAAGTTTATATATGTATTTATATTTGTTTATTCATTTATACCAATGTTATTTTTGTACACTCAACCAATCCAACCTTTAAATCCATCACTCATTTGCTAATCTATAAACCTAAAATTAAAATCTAATAATTCTTTGTTTTGCTGTGCCATCTCAAAATTATTATCGACCCATATTTGGCCACTTGTGTGAAATTTTTCTAGAGGCACTCCTGTCTTTAAGCTCACTTATGCAATTTCCTGACTCTGGGACTGTAAATCACAATTCCTGGTAATACCCATCTAGGCTTTTTTAGCATAAACTATACTATTGTGTCTTTCATTCTGACATCATTGCTCTCGTACAGTAATTACCAAGGTCAGAGACCACAGTGACATTACCACAGCAGCTTGACAGGAAAAACAAACTGTTGCGTTTAGATGATCCTGCAGCAACAAAAAAGTTTAAACATTTAACTTTTTTGGAGATAATAAACAGAGCAAGATAACATAAAAAACATTTACTATAATGCATTTACCATGACAAAGATGACTGGGAGCAGACAATCTGTCTGACAGCGTCATAAACTAGTAAACATGCATGATTATTCTTAGAAATAAAGAAGCTACAGAGAGATCAAAATACAGTCCAACTAAATGATAGAAAAGTCTTATTCCGATCTAACTTTCACATTCACAAGTCAAAGAAGTTTGATGGTTAGAGAATGCATAAGACGAGCCAACCAGTTAATGTGTGTTGCTCGAAGCTCACACACCACAGTTACGATACAGGTTCGACAGAAAAAAGAAAGCGATAACTGCAGTTGTAGCAGGTAAAAATTTAAATTGCTTTCAATGCAAGTTGCGAAAAGGTGCAAACTGATCATTTGCTTTGAAGCTCTCCTGAACATGACTCACGTCTCAGATGGTAGATGTTGTGATCAAAGCACCGAGTGGAGAGATGTAGTAGACTCTGTGCTTTATTAAGAGAAAACAAAACCCTTCAAACACGAGCAGCCTACACAGCTCCTGAGTCAAAGTATCAACAACACATTTGCATAGACTAAGCTGGTCATTGGTTCAGCTTGTACATATCCCAGTTGAAATAATGCAAAATAAGACGACCATTTAAAAATGACGAGTTTTATAAAATTTATATAATTACTACATACATCCACGGCAAATCTTGATTCCACAGCAGAGAGGAGGATATTGGGTGATAAGCAAGAATAAAAGATTAACTATACAGCTTGAATTTTCTGTTTACAAACAACCTTTTGGTTTCCAAAACATTGTTTGATGTCAATAGAAATCTCATTTTGAAGCCAAAATGTTGCTGTGTGTATACAGTAGATGTTGAAACGATTGGCCTTGAAGTTAATAATTACACTTATTTAAAACAAAAAAAACA
>CAEGAG010049839.1:0-27083 GCA_903067065.1 Brachyrhaphis terrabensis
TAGACAAATATAGAATATATATATTTATATATATCTTGAGAGTAGGTTATAAATCCTCAATAAATGTGTGTTAAATGAGCTCATAATATTATGACTGGGTGGAACTGAGGTTGTCATGATTGTTAAAGACTTCTGGTCATAATATAGTTCCTACTATCATGTTAATTATCTTTTTGTCACTTTGTTTTAATGTAAACCAGCCAATATTACAAACAAAACAGCAAGATATTCAAAACAGCATATGCTCAATTTGACTGTAATTTTAATAAGCCATATTTAATTCAGTGAGAAGATAAGGTAATTAATAAGAGCCTCTTTTTATTTAAATAGTATTCAGATGGTATAATGATCCTGAGAATTGATTACACTGAAATATCCCTTAACTTGTCAGTCAACAAATTCATCTCGTTTTTCAAATAATAGCACTGTCTTTAACTTACCGTAGTTTGTTTTAATGGTCAAATTTTCCACACAATTTTTAAAATATTTACATTTCATCATTTTCATTCATATAAAATGTGTCCAGTAGGTAATGAGGAAGATATGCCTTTGACTGGAATGTCAGCACACCTCTTGCTTTCATATTGATGAAATATCCTACAGTAAGGTGACAAAATAAATTATGAAGTATCTGTATTTCTACATTTCTATTCAAAGATGAACTCCAAAGTCAAAATTGTCTCTATTTCTATAACCAAATGAGAATAACATTTACATTTTGACAGAATCAGAAGACAACACAGAATTCATCAGGAAAATAAAATATTTGTTTTATGTTCATAAAAATCCCTGCTGATGTGATTTTATCCAATCCAAGTTTGAGAGTATAAAAAAGGTACATCAAGCAATGACTGCTTTAAATAAACTATGTTGTTTTATAAGTTAAATCAGAATAAAAACACAACTGTCATAATTATTTAACCTTAATGCATCAATTACAAACTTAACTCACAATAAATAATTTATATGTGCTGGAAAAAGCAAGCATGTCATTTGGCATATTGTATGTTGCTTTGCTTGTGGCTTGCTAGGTTTCATTATCCCAATTATTCAAATCCAGGGTCAATTTGTCAGGTGGAACTGTTATGTACTGCAACTGATGTGAGATTTGTGATCTGCTTTTTACCATCTCTTGCTTACTGACCCTGATCTTTCTCTCTGAAGCTGTGGAAATTTGAAAAAGTAGAAATAAAAGTTTGAGGACGAGCTAGCCTTTAGCTGTTACTTTTTATTTATGGTTTCCAGGTTCAAGATTCCTGTTGTGAAAAGAAGCTCACTACACACATGAAGTGGTCACATGTCAGGCCGGGTCAGTTAAGTAAGCAGCATCTAACACCGACGAAGCAGAGAAATGCCTTTTCTGCACCAACTGTACCTTTTACTGAACGAAGACCTCTGGTGCTGGTTTCTAACAACGCAGTCATTTCTCTGTCAAGTTTAAGCTTTAGTCGTGCAGGAGAAGCATTTTTATAATGAGGTTGGCATCTGTATTGTTTCCATCTTTTTTAAGTGTCTTCTAAAGTGATAAGCTTATAAATCATAAAATAAAAAACTCAGAAGCAATTATATGACCACTAACCTTACAGCACTTTGAAATTCAAGCACATAAATATTGCATTATTACCCTAAATATGGCTATGTGAAAGGATATTTAACATCGACAAATTTTAATATGCAAAACCATGTGACTATATTTTAATGATAGCAACAAAAATGTGTGCATGGAAGGCAGTGAAACCCAGCAGGCCTGGAGTGATGGAGAAAACCAAGAGCTGGGGTGACAGCAAGGAGGAGGAGGGGGAAGACAAGGAGAAGGAGGAGGAAGAGGAGGCCTGAAAGAGTGAAGGGATGAGGGGGAAATCTGGAATCAATTAGGTGACTGAGCTGGAGCTGCTTGCATAGTTGTGGGGGTGAGTCAAGTATAGAGCCAGTAGAAGAGACTGGGTGTTGTGCCATCAGAGTGTGCGTTCACATAAACACAAGCTCACAAAAATAACTACAGAATTTTCCAGCTTGACTTGTCAGTGTGAATCTTTTGTCTGCCTTAATCTTCTTTTGTAATTTATCCACCAGGAGTCATGTTTCTGCCAGAAAAAAAAACAGACTCCACCTCTCCTCCACTGAGGTCAAAGCGGAGGGCAAGAACGGATGGCTGGCACCGATCCAGGCTATGTCAACACAGCAGCTCACACACTATTCCCTTACACAACTTCTGCTCGTTCCTTCTCTGCACCAGATCTACAGCACTTTGCTTTGTATCACTGGCTCTGTCAATGGGGGAATTTGACTAGAAGGAAAAAAAAAAAAAAAAGAGAGAAGCACATATTGTAGAAAAATGGCTTGTGTCTTGCTGCGAGTGGAGATCTGGCATGCCGAGGCAATTTGAATTTGCAAGCAAAAGCACGGAATATATCAAGTTTCAGCTTTAGCGAAACATGTTATGGTCTTAGTGCTTTTTCTTTCCTTTAGTGAATCATATATATATATATGCATATGTTTTATGCATAACAGAATATGCCGACTGCACATCAACTGTACTTTTTTATCTTCCGCAAGAGGACTCTAACTTTTCTTACAGGTACTACACATGTCAACATAATGTATTTACTTAATATAAACAAAGCCTGCCACAAACAGAAAGAGTGCTTCATGAAACATATTATTTTCTCTCCAGAGCTTCTGGTAAAATGTCTTATTCACAAACAAGCCATGTCAAAAGTTCTGTTGTTGGCTGCAAGGGCAAACAAAGATTCTTTATTTGATCCTGACATCAGTGGAGATAAAGCGGGTGACTTATTGTTCATGGGAATTTTCCCAGGTCTTTCAGGCTAAATGGTTAGTAGCAGAGAACCACCGAGACTGATAATCAGATAACAAAAACTGTTGCAGAAATGCACTGTAGAAAAGCAATAATAGGTTTTTTGCTAACAGTAAAGAAGGCATGAGCAAGATACTGATATCAAAGTACCTCAAGGTTTTAAAAATATCAGAAATGCATTTTCTCCTCTGTACCATTTGCACTCTTTAAAATGCTTTGGATGACTAAAGTTGTCTCTGACTCTATGCAGATGACCGTCCCCTTCCTGAGGACCATTCAAATGGCTGCAATGGTTCCTCCAGAAAGCTTTGTAGGTAGGGCTGAAAAAGAAGAAACTAATAATCATGATCTGGGACACCAAATCAAAAATATATAGGAAAATCAAATTCTGGAATCACCTTAAGTTGTATTTTACACTGCAGCAAACACAATCTGATCACACAATAAACCAAGACAGTACAGATTTTTTTTTTTTGACAGAATTGGCACGTCAACACCAATATCACAATTATAGCCAAATAATGCCAGCTGTTATATTTGTGCTTCTCTATGCTACCTGCACTGATGAAAACTGACTTCCCTCAGCATGATGGAAGCTTGAAACTGAAATTGAAGTGAGGATATGAGAGCATTAAAATGTGTGTTTCACTTAATTAAAAATCTAGAGTCCACACTTTCAGAATCTGTAAAAAACTCAAAACATTTTTTTTTTCTGAATTAGGTATAAAAATAAGAATTGATATAAAAACTTCTAAATGCAAATATTTTAACTGTAATAATTAGTATGTGTTATCTTAGCAGAAAGATTTTTTTGCATGCTTTTATATTTTGAATAAAATAACTTAGATCTTGCTGCACATTTTTGTATTATACATTTTGTGAACAACCTGAAACTATAAGATCTGTGATGTATCAAATGTGAGAATCTCTTTTCATGTAGATAAGGGGGTGAAAACCACATAAAAAACTAATTTAATTTTAACTGAAAAAGACAACATTTTGACCAGCTTTTATAGGTAAGAAAATAAAAAAACAAACAAAGCAGGCTGTTCTTCTGCCAACAATAAACGTGCGCCAATTGTAAAACTTTAAAATGTTCCAGTAAATGGTTAGGTGCTTTAAGCTTTTTGCCGTGAAACTAACGTCCCACGTAGTTCAACTTGTAAAAAAAAAAAAAAAAAGTACAAGGCACAGAGTCATGTCTTTACAGAGAGAAGCATGTAATGACATGCCAGAAAGAGAAAACAAGCACGATACACAGCATGACTTGGCATGTTATTAATGTATTTCATGAGATGCAGCTAGAAAGAAAGAGAGGTATCTGCAGACAATAAAGGAATCAATAAGAAGTGGGAACATGTAGTACACTGTGAGTGTTACTAAATAAGTGTTTCAACAGAAACTGCACAGTTAACAGAAGATTAAAGCTAACGCATACAGTGAGTCTCTAAGGATAAAAGATATTTTATCAACTCAAGAGGAAGGAAATCAGTGTAGGAAAACAGGAAATAGGGAAGAAAATTAATTATTTAAGACTACAAAGAACAATCACAAAGCGCACAACGCTGTAACATTATGCTAACAGAGAAGTACCAGCTGCTTCCAGCTCAAATTTCACATGAGATAAACAAGACAGCGCATATCACACCATGCTTGTCTTCAAATTTTAACAAGTAATTGACTTCTTGTGCATGTTTTAACATATTTTTTTTAAAGTTATGTCTAATTCAGTAAACAAAAATGACACAAACTCTATAATTTATTTATCAGCTCACCAGTTAGCCCAACACTAATTTGGAGAGATGCTGTGAGTGATTTCAGCGTTTTCCATTAAGAAGAGCTTGTTGGCAGCATCATTTATAATTTACACGGATATTTGATGTATTAATGTAATTTAGTAATCAGAAAAACTGAAGACAATCTAGCTGAAGCTGAAACACCAAAAATCAAAAGTCAAATAAGATAGCATGTGCTGAAAAAGCTATAAAAAGAAAATTAGATCTGAAAAAGCAAACAATAACAGAGAAGAAACAACAATGTAAGGTGAAAAAAAAACATAGTGACAGATCAAAACTAACTCTGTATGATACAAAAATGAGTGGGTTTGTGTGTGCTGCTACAGATTCATTTCTTAGGCTTCTTGCCAACCCTGGCAATGAAAAAAGAGCAAACTGTGCAAAGGAAGGACTGCAGAAATATCCCACATCCTTACATAATTTGACAGTCACTTATGTAGTTTATCCACCCCAGCACAGACTCGTTTGTGCACACAAAGAAGCACCCTTCACAGATCTTTTTCAATGTCCAAGATGCTGTGAAAAGATGTACGCTGAGTGCTAAGTGTTTCCCCTGAGGTCACAGGGAAATGAATAAGTGAATGGAACATGGTGTATGCACTGTTTTCCACAGACAACTCATACAAAAAAGGACATTTGTCTCTGTAGTCTCAAAGGATTATAATTAGCCTTTTGGATTTTAGCACAGAATCAAAAGAAGAAAAAAAACTGAAGGAAAATTAAACAAAAATTGGCCTCAGTGCCAATCCTCAGCGGAGATGAAATGCAAATTCCCAGCCAAAATGTTGGACTATTCCTCTGTATTCCAGTCTTACTTTAAAACTAATCTTCCATCTGTGATTTAGTGCCCATAAACTGCCTGCGTGGTATTTCTGTACTCTTCAAATATCCCTTAAAATCTGGATCTAGTAACTTTCTTAGGGAATTGTGCAGTTAAATAGTCATTGTTTCAAATTTTCCTCGTCTTGTTAACTAGGTAACTAGGTACTAAAGTAATATAAAATGTCTTTCAAAAACATCCCTATTCCTTAACTTTTACACATTTTATCACAATAAAATGACACACTTCAGTGTGTCTTACCTGCATTAAACATGATAGACTGACGTAGGGTAGCATATATTAGTGAGGCGTAAAGAATTATTACTTTTTTTTGCAAGTAAAAGTCAAACAACATTCAGACTAAACAAAAAAAAATTAACTTTTTGGCCTACACACAAATTGCTATGAGAGGGGATAAAAATCCATTGCATTTACAATAAACAATTTCCACAGAGACACACGGCAATGGAAGTGTCATTGTTTGGGCGATGCTTTTATTCAGAAGGTTGATTAGAGGTAGATCGAAGCTAAAAATATTGCAATGCATGAAGAAAACTTGTAAGAAGATGCAAAAAAAACCAAAAACTGAAGAGTAGAGAGTAGATTCTGGTGCCAGCAGAATAACAACTCTAAACATTTACTGACAAAGCTATAAAAGAATGGTTCATATCAAATCATGTTCATGCATTGGAATGGACCAGTCAAAGTTCACGCTTAAAGACAACAGAGAATCGGCAGCACTTTGCTGCTAACATAGATATATATTACTGAGTTTGAGTTGTTTGGCAAAGAAGAATAGGCCAAAAAAATTAAGAAGTTTGTGGTTTTAACATAATAAAAGCTCAAGAGGTGTAAATACTTTGTAAGGTTCTTTACTCGTGTGCATTATCTTTACAGTTTCAGGTTTAATAACTGCGGCATAAATTAGGTGTCAAACTGCCACCTCACGCTAAATTTCCTGCAGCCTTCAGTGTCTAATGCGTTCTCTCAGGATTAATCTCATTTGTCTGAGTTGACAGGCAGTAATAGAAACTGTTTATTTCAGCTTAGATAGCTGAATGAGGTGAGGAGGACTTGGTATTTGCAGTTTGCTTTTTACAGCAGCAGATGTTTATGATGACTCCGTGGTGGTCTAAGTGGGTGTGAAGGTTGGAATGTTGCTTTTCCAAAAACTTTTTAACCTTCTTCCAAACCACAGGTAAACATTGCAGAGGATTTGGAAAGACTTCTGCTCATGCAACAGCCATATTTACCATTAAAAAAAACCCCACCAGGATTAACTTTCTGAACATATAAGAAAAAAATGCAATATGATGGAAAGGAAAGATTATTTGAAGCTTCCTTTATAAACAGTCCTTCTCTAATTGTCCTTGACAGTTTTTAAATAATCCTCAATTTGAGAGTGAACCTTGGCTGTACCTGTTCATACTTGTTTAACCCATGCAATTACAACAAATCAAACTCAAACTGTGTGTTGTGCAACTGCACCGTTCACACCAACACCCAACATCAGCCAGAGATATTAAATGACAATCAAAAAAAAAAAAAAATGAATAAAACAGCAGCGAGGGAGTTCCTGAAGAGGAAGAGTAGAAAGTGAGTTTATCCTAAGTGGCTGTTGTTTGTTTTTCAGCAATGCCAGAAGTGCACAAGGTCTGTTCGGGACCTTGATATTAAAGAGTTCAGTTTGTGTGATCTACTCAGTATACCTGCAAATGTCAAATGTTAAGCACCCAGTGTTGCTGTGGCATGCAAATTACACCAATTAGGCAAAGGAAAACTGTTTATCCTCGACTTCAGCTGATGTAGGTGTTGAATTACGAATGCTTAATATCATGTAAACAAGCTACGGTGAAAGGTTTTGTTATTTGCGCAGGAATAAAGAAAGTTTGGCAAGCTTTGCAAATGATGCATAATAAAGTGAATCATTTGCAGATTAAAGCATAAGAGCACGTTATCATTAATCACTTAAGTGTTTCCTACAATGACAGAGCAAGCCGAGTAAAAAGGAACAGTTCCTGTGTGTTGACCCTTGTGTTAAGCCATAGACACTTGAGCACCTCATTAGAAGTGAATGAGTCTCGAGGTGGGAGGCAGGGCAGCTATTGAGAGGCTTAACAGGACTCCACAGGGCTTCCTAACCGCCACTAGAGGCAAATCGAGAGAGAAACAGAAAAGTGACAAGCAAAGCTCTCTCTCTCTCTCTCTTTGTTTCAAAGATACAGCGAGGACGGATAGTTCTCAGCTCTGCCCTGGCACACCAAGTGGCAGTTCAAGCAATGGCTGAGTTGTCTGAGATGGTCCCCGTCTGACCCTGGGAGCACTTGTGCCCAGAGAACACATTGTTTGTGAGGTTTTCTACTTCAGTCAGTATTGAAAATACTGAACGCACACACCTGTCCACCAATATCATCATCATAAACAAATTATACAAATTTGTTTATGATGATATTCCTTTTGTTTATAAGAAACAGATTCAGTTGAGTCAGTTTATTGAACAAAACAGCAACAGTTGGTTAATGTGGTTCAGTCCCAATTAATTTGTCCAATTACTTGGACAAATTAATTGGACAAATTAACATTTCAGAAAATGTTCATTTATGCAGCACATGTAACATTGAAAGTTTCAAGTAGTTTAAACTTATTATTGAAATCTTTGTGATCAGCACAAAGAACCACCTATTTGTGATATGAGAAGACATTACCTAAACTCACTCACTACATTTGATAAAATGAAGGAACCACATACTCATAGCAGAAGATATGAGGCAACATACGTAGGTTTTAGTCATTCAAAAGACACTCTTGTGTATCCTAATTGTTTACACAAACAGCTGCAGAACCTGCAGGGGAATGAAAACTTGTTGTGGGGGCAATGATTCGCTGGCTTCTGCAACAAAATCAGCATCTCGACACTTGTGATAAAAATGCCAGGGGAAAAAATCAATTTGGCTCTTGCACTCACTTGATGCACACTGAGAGGCTTCACAAACTGCAGATATCAAAGAGAAACGGCTCATCTTCAAAACGCAGGCAGGGTGTAAAGAACGACATTACTCCATCAATTTAATCCTCAATCTCCCATTTGAAACTATAAGTACATAAAGCTCAATCCTTTCATAATTTCTGCTAATAAACTAACTTTACTTTACTATAGCAGTTTTAATTTATATAGACCTTAGTTACCTTTAGGCATGTTATTAATTTTTTTGTCACAGCATAAGTCAATCCTCCAGATAGCTGTTATAATGGAAACCGCACCAACAACCACAACTTACCATGGTTTACAATATGTGTTCAATATCTTTAAAACTGTCAGATGTGACCGACTGAACTCCCCACTGACAGGGGCTTTTAAGATCCTATTGTGCATCGTGATCGTGGAGAAGATTGTCAGATAAATAATGGAGGGGAAATGTGAAGCAGAAGTGTACTGTGGGTGCCAAACTGTCAGCCTGAGGTAGCGTTAACATCTATAGGCCCATCTCAGCCATTAATTTTGCATATGTACAGGCAAAAGGTGGGGTTGAGCTGCTCTTGTAAGTGCCACAGTCTGTTCATTGTTCACTCTAGTCTGCATGTAAATGCCTAGTAAAGCTTCAATAAGATTTTTTTTTTCTAAACACAGTTGCTGGATGTTGGTATTAAACTGGTAATTAACAGAGTCTGATCATTTGTGAACTTATACACTCAGTATGTATCTAGTTTGTAGTTTATTCACTTTGACTCAAGCCATAATATATTCCTTAATGGGTATATTTCATCATATATTAGAGTTATACCCACACTTTTCTGATATAGTAAAAGCTTTTGCAGGCAGTCATTTATAAAAACAATTGATACCACTATGTATGCAGAGTTATGAAGTGTTATGAGGTACAGCAGAATGTGACTCAGTTGACATAAACATTGCTATTGGAAATACAGAAAGAGCTGAACGAGAGCCTTTACTTTTCTCAAAGATTTTCTATGCAGGATATATCACAATGTTAAGAAACAGATGGATTTCTACTCACTGACATAAAACAGTGTTTATTTCTTCAAAATACTTCTTGCTAAAACTTTATTAAACCATTGTTTTAAGTATATGCCGAATCTTGGCTTTAAAAAGTAAATAAACTGTCATATTGGACAACAATATGACAGGTCATGTCAGTACAACAACAAACAGCTCTACCGATGAGGCAGAAAATCAAGAGAGGCCACAGCATAAAGTTTCTTAGGAAGGAAAATGTGTAGTTAATGATTTGTTGTTTAAATGTATCTTATGCCACACAAAAAACTCAGGTAATGCCTGTGGATTGTTTTTCTAAATTATAACCAAAAACAAGTTATCTTAACTTTTCACCAGCAACAATTAGAGCGAGTCATTTTCTACATCATTCAACTAAATAAAAACGTTTTACTCCACTCGGTGTCTAATTATATTTTGGTATCTTCACTTATCATTTTCGGCACATGTGTAGCATTAATCTGAGGCAACTCTGCAAACCTAAACAACAAACTCTTGTCCAAACACATGTTGAATTTACACAGTTTGAGTGACCTCACAGATGGTGCCTTCAGAATAATGTTTGACAGCTTTGTTCCTACAGAACAGCTAAACCCCTCAGGAGGAAAACAGAGTTATTGAAGTTTATGTAGGGGTAAGATTTCCAGCTGCTTCCATTCACTGCTATGGTGCTTTACCAACCCACAGCACAGCTTGCTTACAGCACATCTGGAAACTATTCACAGGGCTTCACTTTTTCCACACTTGGTGATGTTGCAGCCTTACTCCAAATTTTATTAAATTAATCTCTTTCCTCAAAATGCTACAAACAAATACACCATTAAGAGAAAGTGGGAAGCTTCTTGGAAGATTTCTGCTAATTTATTAAAAATCAATTAAGAAATTGATTGATTTTTAATTGATTCAATTTTTTATGTATATGTACCTATGTACATATACCTATGGAAGCACAAAATGGAGTTGTTTCTGCTGATCTTACCTGTGGTATATTCAGCTGAAAATACTTCTTTTTCAAAGGAACACGCCTGTCTACAAGAGGCTCAACAGCTGACTTTAGACTTTCTACAGCGAAGAACGGTGCTGGCAGCATCATGCTGTGGGGAATTTTTGCAGCACTCGGAACTGGCAGACTAGTCAGGATAGAAGATGAATGCAGCAATGTACTGGATAAAAACCTTTTGCTGGGCACCCCTGACCTCAGACTGGGAGGACAATTCATTTTTCAGCAGGATCCCTCTGTGAATGTCCTGGAGTGGACAGTCTAGACTTGAATCCGACTGAACATTTCTGGAGAGATCTGAAAATGGCTGCACATATATCTCCCATCCAAGGTAACTGTCCCTGCATGCTGGTGCTTAAGATGCATAACACTCTCTGCAGTTCTCATTTTAAACAACAGGCAGAGCTAATGAGGGAGATGTACGGCTAAACAGCAAAAATGGCACAAGAAGCAGAGGCATACGGGGGTTAATTTCATCATACACAAACTGAATTAAACGACCAAATCAGCATTCGTTTTAGGGATTTTTGTATTTATGCAACAGTCATAAAAAAACTGACCCTAAGTTGTTTTTTTTTTCCCATAAGATTCCTGTAAAAACAAACCCTCCTGCTGCATACACTTCCTGTTTTAACAGGCGCCACTGGTGGAGAATGGGGCAAGTTAGAAAAATCAGCCACCCAAAATGACAAAACCAGCCTTGTGCAGCGAGGTTTGTGAGGCAGAAAACACCAGGCTTAAAATGAGCTTGAATTCACTTGTTTATTATGTTCCCCTTTTTCTTTTCCTTTTTTTAACTTATCCCACTTATGAAAATCAGATCTATGGCAGAACAAATTACACAAGAAACAGTACAGGCACAATAAATGTGAAAATTATATATGTATAAAAAAGAAAATAATAGGCTTTTATTAAGGCTGTGAGGTCTAAGTTGTTGATCATATTGAGCGGAAACAGAAAAGTCACTCTCATTTCCCCTCCTTACCTCATACAAGCCTCTACACTCGTCCAATGATTTACCCCTCCCCTTAACCGTGTTTTACTCTTTCTGAGTCGAAGTCGACATTTAAAGACTCCTTCAACTCTCTTTTCTTTTCTCTTCTTTCTCATTTTAAAACTCCCTGTCCCCTGTCTGCCCCTCACTTTGTCTTGTCCTCTTTTCTCTCCCTCTTCTCCTCTTTACGATACACACAAAGCTCTCATTCTTTCAGTTTGTGGCTTTTCAAAACGCAGAGCTTGTGAAGGGAGAAGCCTTAGCTCCCACCCCTTCTCTGTGCAGCTGGGAAACTTCACCCCTGCCGTTGCATCTTTTTTTTTTTCTCATGCATGCGCATGCACACAAATACACACATGTGCAACAGAGGTTCAGGAGGTCACGGGCCACGCCCCGACCGCTAACAAAAGGGGAGGAGAAGAGAAGAAGAAGCGGGAAATTAGAGATCGTCCATCCTTGGCCACATATTTAAAAAGAAGTAAACATAACTGAGGCAATTTTTTCCCTTAATCCCTGTTCTCTGGCTCATTATCCCGACTCCCTTCTACTGCCAAAGGAAAGCATCAGGACAAAGTTTATTCTGCAGAAAAATCTTATTTTTTCTCTTCTTCTTTGTGCTGTGAAATTATCAGACCTTCCACACCGTTAGAAACTGCCACAGCCGAAGAACAGACTGATCCTTTCACACGGATCTGAGACGAGAGAGATGTGAACAGGAGGTGTGAAATTTTTCCATTTTCAAAAATATGTGTATGTTGATTTTTTATTTTTTTTTATTCAGGCAACACAGCAAATAAGAATCTTAGGGGGGAAAGAAGAAACACGTGCAGAACACCACACCAACTGCATAACCAACTCGCGGAAATCGCAGATGTTCTCCTCTCCCGCAAAACAAACCACCTCTTTTCTTCTTCTTGAAGCATGAATTCACATCAAAACACACACACTCCCTTTCTTCCCCTTTTTCCTGCCCACTTTCTCTTGTTTGTGGACATTTTTTTTTCTATCACTAAATTGCTGCTTTCCACATGTGACTCACTTTTTTTCCTGCCTGAGCCAGACAGGGGGAAAAAAGTCAAATCATGAGTCTACTCGCAGCCTCTCAGTTTCTTTAAATCTCTCTCACTTAGGTGAAGCTACATTCCTCCAGGGGGGGCTCTTATAACCTCCACAGATCCCCCATTTTCTTTTCCAACAGAGTCGTTCCCTACTAAGACGTGTGTCGGCCTGGCGACCCAGTTCCCAATTGAAGGAAAATTTTGGGGAGGCTAATTATTCAGTCTTACTGTTTTGAGCTTCACATCTGAGAGGTTTTTTTTTTTTTTCAGAGACAAATCCTGGAGGAATAAAAGAAAAGGAGTAGGCCTTGATTGGCAACCGTACACCCACACCTTTTATTTGCCAAGGAACTGAGCGTGCTTGCAGACATCCACCACCCTGACATCAGAGAGAGCGACCCCCAAAAAAACAAGGCAGGAGGGAAAAAAAGCATCAAGCACAAAAAAGCGTGAAAAGGGGGAGGAGAAGCAGGAGGATGGGGTGGGAGGATTGAGAGGATGGAGGGAGGGCAACTTGTTGACACAGAAATGGAGATAGTGAGTCATTTTATTATTGGAAGACTGGGATTTATATTGAGTGATCATAAAATAAAGGATGAAGTCTAACCTGTGCTTCCTTGTTTTACATTTTATCTCACCTTTGTGGATGAAAAATACACTTAATAAAAACCTCACGTGATTAATTCATGTATTACACATGCATAAGATACATTACCGTACCATAAATATTTCTCTTTGAAAAAGTTCCGCAATCAAAAAAAAACAACTCATTTTCTTGAACTCTCTTTTATTCACATCCCGTCTGTAAAACTCAGCCCTAATTGACCTGTCTTGGAGGAAGACTTGTTAATCTTTAACTCCAGTCAGTCGAGTCCTGTTTACCAATTTATGACAGAAGCCACAATTTTAAATGCTTTCTAACAAAACACACATGGAAATAAATTACCACGATCACCTAGGATGTCAAATTAAAGAGACAGCGAGTCTGCTCTCTGGCACTTTTTTAATCTGGTTTATATTTCAACAAGGTATCCTAGTTGGTTTGGTTGAGTGTATTTTGCAGTGCAAAATATTTGCTTATTTAATGATTCCACTGAAACAATTGGCCAAACTTCACTCTGCCTAAGAGCTGAGGAGTAGATATGTCACTAAAATCTCAATAAAACACATTAAAATTTGTAGCTTTAGATTGACAAACTTTGGAGAGGTCGAATACTTCGAAAGGACACTGTACTTTTCAAAAATGCTACTTTTTAAAATTTGGCAAAGAATAAAGTATACAGAACATTCTGATGCCTGCTGCCATCATTAAATGATCGTCGCTCAGCTCACTCTAAAAGATGAAGAGTGGACACTTTAGCCTTAGCGGTTTCAATCCTGGCAGAAATAATCAGGGAGGTGAAGCGGACAGCAGTCACATAACAACTGCGATGCACTTCAGCAAAACACCAACGCTGCCACTGATTTGAGGTGATTCACCAGAACAAGGCTGGTTGTAATTGGGCCGTGAGCTGAATGGAAGTTCAGTTTACAATTTGTTAAACAATAGCATTCAAGTGAAATATTAATACTACTGGGAGTTCCGTTTAAGTTATCAATTATAAAGATTATTAAATATTTTTTAAGCGGCAGTATGCAGATATTACAGCCTCACTCAGCACGTAAAGAGGAACAATTTTATTCAGTTGAACCAAATCTGAAGTGAGACAATCGGCATTTTATTGAGATGGACATGAATTGGGCTTTATGTTATGACACTGGTCATAACTTGTACAGTAATTGGAGGCTTTCCTTGTGTCTGGTGAAAGTATCTTGCTGCAGAGACATGATAACCAGATAACAAAGTAAGACATAATGCCAAAACTACCTATTTGATTTACTTGACTCTTATTAAAGAGCTGTCCTGGAAAGCAGGATTAGTAGATTAGCCAGCGATGTTGAGCTGAAATGCTAAATTTAACAACCAAACAACATCTTTTAAAGATTTAATCTATTCCCAAAGCCGCTGATTCTTGACTTTACAAAGATAAAAAAAAAAACTTTTCTCTCTCCACATGTTGAGATGAAAGGGAATATACAATGGACTCGATTTAACTTGAATTGTGTTAATGAAGTGACTTGTTCATGATTACTGGACAACTGAACAAATAAATACCTTGATAGAGGAAATCAGTGCAGTTCTGCATAAACCACAGCATAGACAAAACCTAGCCCCCTACTCTCAGCTGCAAGCATATGATGCTTTTTCATTTTATGGGGCTCCCAACTCCCCTTTTAACGCACATGCATAAAAGCAATCGAAAAAAAGCTATATTTTATTAAATCGTGCTTGCGTTTCCGCCGTCTCAAATTGCTTCTTGGTCAGCTGCCCATACGACCCACATCAGAAACTGCCCTGTAGTAGATTAAAGAGGTTTCTTTCTTTAGCATTTTAGCATAACTTGCTGTAGGTTAAGAAAAGGAGAGCAAAGATTTGGAATAGATTTGTTTGCAGTTTGAAGGAATATCAAGCCTTAATAGCTTTTCCAAATAAAATGTTGCCTTAACATAGAATAATAGAATCATAGAATGAAGCCCCTTGACCACCACTGCCACCACCAACAGGTTGCTGTGCACTTCTCATCTGTTTACTTATAAGCAACACACATTGAGCTGTTCATAAATATTTCCAGTCATAAAAAACAGAAAAAATAAGGATATGGAAACAAAGCAGATAATAACAGATAATAACACTATTAACCTGCTGACATCAGCTTGTTAAAGTATCAGTGATCCTTTGAAAATCTGAATGATACATACATTTACTTAAAACTAATACTGAACTTACTTGTTGTCTATCCAACATTGTTGTTTAAGTCTATTCAATAAAATTTACAAAAAAAAACAAAAGGTAACATTTTTATAGCTGTAGGAATAAATATGCCATATTATTATAGCAGCAGGTAAAATTTTCATTGTCTTTAATAAAAGTAATTGGACCATGGCATATACATTTTTTTGTACTTATTGTTTGAATGTGATGATACTATGGTATTTTTGCTTGTGGTCATCAAATTTGAGAATCTTACTACTCCATCCCTAGTGAGAACCAAAGAGCTAAAAGGGAAGTGAAGACCTGTGGCAGGAAGGACAAAAGTCAGATTAGATGACAGTCATAAGTTTTGTCACAAGTTATAACTGTTAAATAAAGCTCAGACTTCTCACATCTGCCGCTAATTTTGTTAAATTTCTAAGAAGTTGGGCAAACTGAAATGTGTCATTTTTACTTCTGTATTCATTACAAGCTCAAAGAAACAAATCTCATTTTTATTCTTCATTTATTCTCTTTCCGAAGCATGCTTAAATGAATTCAGAAAAAGATTTTTAGTCATGATTGAAGACGACGCAACTGTGTTAAATACCTGTCTCTAATGAATTAATTACCTCATCTGCAAGGAGAAAAAAAACACGTCCTTGTGTGTTCACATTTGCTGTCGTCTAATTTCTTAAATCTGAAGAAAAAAAGGCACAAATGTTTTGAGCGCAGCAGAGGCGTAGATTGTCAAAGCCAAGCTTTTTTTGTAATATAAGCTCTCTCAGGTGCATATAATTAGAGCAAATCAAACAGGAGCATTTATCTGGAGCAGAAGTTACGCCCTCTCTGTGAGAAAGCACTTGACTGTTCCTTGTGTCAGGATTTGATGCTGCTACTGCAAACACTGAGAAGAACCCTTAATAAAACTTTAAGCCTGCTCAGTGTAGAAAATGTAAATCCAGAATCAGTCGGGCAGAGCTGCAAAAATAAACAGGAAATTATGTACGGCGCTTTAATAACTGAGCTTCCTCTGCCGGCAGATCCATGACAGTAATAACCTCAATCTAACCTGTATTTCTGAAGCAGGCGGCTGCCGGTGGAGAGGGTTTGTCTCCACAGGCCAGATTATGAGTTCACAGCCAGACATGGACAGATGGAGGCAGAGGTTAGTCCTCCCTCCTGTGCTCTGCCACACACACACACACACACACCCCCACACACATATTTGGCAAGCACTTTTTCACAGGACAATTACCTTACGACCTCTGCCAGCCCACACACACACTCACGCACATGCACGCCAACACACTTGGCCAATTACGAACACACTGAAGGAATGATAACAGTCACAGAGGAGCCACTCACACAACCTGTCATGGTGTGCACATACACACTCTACAACGCCTCTAGCTCTGTAAAATATGGCAAGCATCTCTGTTTCTGAAGGGCACAGCGCCCATCTGTAGCTCTAGCACAGAGAAGACAACCAGACTGTCAGAGTATCCCTGTGTTCTGTATTTATTAGATTTTTTTTTTTACCTTATTTAAACCCTTGCAAAAAAAAAAGAAGAAACTCTTTCTTTGTGCTGGCTGATGAGGTCTAATTATTGTGCTGATAAAGCAAAGTTGCATTTTTATTCCCTCCTAGCATTTCTCAATTAGCGCTCCCATTTATGGTAACTGTGATGACAAGAAAAATACGCAGAATGAGGCTGATGATTTTATAGTCAACTACTTTGCGAGTCTGTATTATAAATATAATTGGTGCCTGGCTTATTCAACTTCAGATTAACTTCAATACACACAGAGGCTCTCAAAAGCTGGACGGACTCTGTTTAGAGTGCCAGGTTTTGTGATGTAAAAAAATGTTGCAATAAATTATTTTTAAAAATTGCTGATATAATATCACAATTTGTCCTGTAAGATTTCTAAGAAAATAAAAAATAAATCTATTATGTGGGGAATGCAAACAATAAAAAGGTTCAAAAGATTGGTTGCATAAGTTTGCATGCTCTTTAGCTACTCAAAATACTCGTCTGAGGTAGTTTCTGAATTACTTTCAGCAATCAGTTTTCTTGAATTTATACCTAGCACCTAGGAGACAGAAACTAAAGATCAGACGTACCTCGTTGTTGAAGTGTTTCCGTCAGGTAAAGGATTTGAAAAGTTCCTTATTTTTAGTTATAAAACATGGCTCAATAAAGCCAGTCTTTGATAATCAGAAAAAAGGTGGGACATTATAAAATAATGAAGATTATTTCTTTAGTTGTGTACTACATGTTGTTATATTTTGTCACGTTACAACCGCTGGCTCAAACTTAAAGAAGTGCAAATTCCTGAAATGGAAAGCAGATAAGGATTCATCCATCCAATCCCTATATTTGCTTATTTGTGCAGTTTCTTTTGTGTGTGAGTGGAAGAGGTGAACATCTGTGACTTTCTCCCCAAGTACCACACTCTACGTGTTCTCTAATTTAGTAACTTTTAAAGGCAAGTAGTAACTTTTAAATGACCTATTATGTAAAAACCACGTAAAACCCCCATTGAAACATATTGATGTTTATGGCTTTAACACGACAAAATATAATAAATGTCAAAACAAATACAAAATAGTAAAGCTGAATTCTTAGCTGTACGTGTGCTCCACAAAGATCTTAAAATATGTGATAGATCACACTTTAATTGGGAAACACCTGCTACACATGGCTTATTGAATGGCTCTCTAACTCTTTCTTATGTTCCTGCATTCACCTATATCACATGCTGTTTCAGAAAGGAGCACCACCAGCAGTGTTATCAAAGTCATCAGCTCTTAGTTTTCTGTGATTGAATCTCCTGAATAGGTGATATTTCACCCACACCCTTTCTCTCTCCTTCTGTTAGTTTTATTCATCCATTGTTAAAGAGCACATTTGCAGGCTTATAAAACAAACTGTCTCCTCATTTTTCAGGGATCAAGAAGATGGTTTTATAAAGATTTGTGAATTAAAAAGGAAGAATAATTTGGATTTCATAAACTGTGAACTCAGTGTTAGGGTTGCCGTGGCTGCAGAGTAGATAATGTGTTGCTCAATGACGAGGCCGCATAAACAAGAAAGTGCACCTGCAAATTTAATGACTGCTTAAATTTGGCAAACTAAAAAGCTCCTTCGATAACAAAAGACATTCCAAGGAGTAAATAAACCAAAGAAATTTACACCTGAAAATATAGCTGATTGCACCATTAAGCAGATTAAGAAACTGCTGCAAGAAAACAAGCAATATATATACAGACAGGACAATCAGTTGAAAGTTTACTAAGTTTCACCATGCAAAGTGATTATGAAGCTAAAAAAGTAAAAGAAAAATCATTAAATCTCACCATTAAAAAACTGCAATAATTTTTAGAGAATAAAATTATGCTGCACTAAAGCCTACAAAAATATTTGTAAGATTTTTACACATCTTTTCCACAAGTGGCAGTGAATGTGGAACATGAAGAATAAAGGATGAGGAAGTACGAAAGCCTTATACTCCATTTAGATCCAGAGTTGTGACTCAAGTCTAAGTGTTTAGGTAGAGTTAATTTAATGAGTCATCTGTAAGTGTTGAAGTCGCACCACAGGAAAGGAAGGAGACTGGGCAGCTGCTATAGTGACTGGGAAAAAAATAATTTGGCTTTTGCACCAAAACAGAGAGGAATGTGTCCAAGTTGTGACCTGAAAGAACTTGTGTAAGTTCCAACAAAATTGAATAATTGAAACCACATTTCTGTCTGCCAGCTGATGGATGAGAGAAGACATTCTGCAGTGAGGGATGCTGTCAGATTTTGAAAATGAAGCAGACTGAAGCTGTTAAAATGTTGGTTTTGCAAAAAGCAGACACAGAATAGAACCTTTAACAGGCTTCGTGTTATACAGTACAACCTGTAGCCTAAGGAGTGTAAAGGCAGTAAATGATTCAAGATAAAAAGTGCCCTCCACAAATATTATTGTACAATATAAGTAATGTGTGAATAAACCTTTAAATAAATCAGTCTTTTTAAGGAGTATAATCTCATATTTTTATACAGATCTTTAACAGTGGAGATTGACCTTCTTTACCATCTAAACTTGAATTCTTTCCAGTCCAGTCACATTTTACAGGTGTTTCAAGGTTGTTAATTACTGCTCTAACTAAAGAATGAGGTAGTTAATCAGAATCAAAGAATCAAAGTAGTTTATCCAGACTCTTTGTCCTTTGCCCTGCATGTTAGCTGTTTAAGTTCACATGTTAAAGTTCAAGTCTGATTTGTTTGGAAGAGTATAGAAGAGATGCCACAGCTCTTCAAAAACTCTTCAAAGAAAGATAATAAAACCAAAGTACGGATGCCTGGCCATGAAATGTGCAACATGTGTGGTCACAAAAACCTCTTGCCAAGTGTGAAATGTGCATCCATCTGTTTGACAGTTGAAGCTTGTTTTACGATGCTTCATACGTGAGAGAACAATTCAAAACACAGGAAAGAAAATCAACAATTAAATAGTAAAAAAAAAAAAAAAAAAAAAAGGCCTACAAATACGACCTTCACGGAGTGTACTTAGTTTTTTTACTCACTGCTTTTCCTCTTTGGCTTTATTTTTATTTAATACTGCCAGCATGTAATCTGTGTGTATTTGTGTACCCTTGAATTTTAAATCAGTTCAGTACCTGGTAAAACCAGAGCCTTTTTTCATTATGTCCTGATACACAAAACCTGAGGATTGAAGCCTCTGTGTGTTTACTGAATTAGTGTTTGTTTTCTACTAATAAAATCCTTCAAGTTAAGCATTGGAGATGTGTAAATTTCTAGAAAGCCATGCAAATCTCTGGAAAAATCACCGGCTTACGTCCTCATTTCATATTCGTCATTACCTAAAATTTACATTTCCACAGATTAACCAGAAAAGAAGCTAAAAATGCTACATTACAGAAGGCTAAATGGTTTGTTATTTGGTTCTACTGGACATGTTTTTGGTTGGTGTGATGTGGCGGCTGACTGCAGACAGCTGTGAGTCTGTGACTAAGACCTTATCATAGCTGACTCAGACACATTTTTCAACTATTTGTCTCAAAAGGGAGGACCGGTTTTATCAAGTGATCCTGCTTGTTATAACTATTTACAAGGTCAAAAAAATCCCCACATATTTCCACTGCCATGTGTCAGAATAAAATAAACTGGATTTGATTAACTCTTTCACCCTTTTATTTGACTTTTCAGTCTGTAAATGTGTTGATGAAAACTATGTGTGAATAGATTAGTGGAGGTTCACCTCATACCAGAAACAGTACCACTGAAAGTCTTAAACTGAATCAATAATTGATTAAACCAGCATTTTTTTGTAAGTATTTCACAAATACCTGTAAATTATTTGCAGGATAATTAGAGGTGCACCAATAATCAATCAGAGAAAAGAATTGGTCAATTTCTCTTGATTGAGAGATCAAATCCTGTTTATTTTTTATCCTATTCATTTGTTGTACTACAGATAAGAATCTCACCATGTTCAGGCTGACAACACTTCATTTAACAG
This sequence comes from Brachyrhaphis terrabensis, assembly GCA_903067065.1. Lineage (NCBI taxonomy): Eukaryota > Metazoa > Chordata > Actinopteri > Cyprinodontiformes > Poeciliidae > Brachyrhaphis > Brachyrhaphis terrabensis. The sequence goes on from CAEGAG010049839.1 coordinate 20,824, forward strand.
CAGTTACTTTGGTGCACTTTTCATAAACTTTCATAAGTTCATAAAAATCAAATACAGAAACTAAAGAAACTATTGTTCAAATCGAAGATCCTGCTGGACACTGTTTTTCTTTTTTTGCGTGATAATCCTTGGAATAGATAAATCAAACTAGCTGGAAATTTGAAAGTCTTTATATTGGTCTCTATTTGTTTCTTTTGTTCTCTGTTGGGTGCTCATTTTAACTGTTTTTTCCTATGGAAAATTAAAAGCAGATTTGAAAAAGTCTCCAAAAATACAATATTTTTAACTGTGGTCAGTTTCAAAGAACTTTAGTTATGATTCTTCAACAAGTTCCTGAAATTACTGAATAACAAAACCTACAAAAATAACATCTTTGATACTATTTTGACTGGAAATATAAGAAGTGTCGGGAAGAAAAGTTAAAAGTAGTGAATTGAAATCAGTCTTCAGTTTTGTGTTTAAAAACCTCACTGCAGAGCAAGCTTAAAGCGGATATCCAGATCCTGTGAACGAATGTTAGTTAGTATCGGTGTCTCTTTCCTGCAAAAAGCAGCTAAGGCTTGTTTGAAAAGTCCTTCAGATTCTACAGCAGCCATTCACTCCTCACACTGAGCGTAATTTAAGGTTGATATAGAAAGATTTACTCGGTTCAAGTCAGCTAAAAAACCACCGATGTTCATTTGGATGTTTTCTAAAAAATATGAACACTACTCAGTAAAGAGCTAATTCCCATAAATGTGTAAAACCCTCATTATGATGCACAATGCAGACTCTTCTTATTGTAAGCATAACCCTCAAACACCAACGGTACAGAAATGACAAAAAAAGAGAAAAAATATTTCCTTATTGTGAGCTGACAAAATTGAGCCAAGTTCTCATTTGAGATGGAATTACTAAATTTGTAAATGTGAATGCACATTTACTATTATAAAGTATAAAAATGTGAAACAATTTCTTTGACTATATCAATAGCATTAGCTTAAGTAAACCACAGATCCCTATACCGTTGCCAATAGTCTGTACAATATTTAATGTAATCAGTTCTGATATGCTGTCAGAAGAAAAAAAGAGATCATTTAATTTGGTTATTTTCATTTTATAAAGACAAAAGATTCTTTTGTTTCTTTCTCCTTTAATTTACACCAGGAACAGACTGTCTTCAATGCACAAAGGCTGCACTGCATGACGAGTTAATTCATTTGAACTATGATTATTAATCTCCACATGTAAGGCACATTAGGGTGGCATGGTTTTACATGACTTTTATTAAACAGAGAAATATTTTACAAACATTTCTAGGGATACATCACTAGAAGGAAGGACAAACTATTCCTTCTATGACATTTATGCACTCTTTTTTTTCCAAGACCAAGTTAAGTAAATCACTTTGTTCTAATTTTCCCTTCTTATGAAAAGTACTGGCTGCTTTCAGAAGACAGTAAAGATTTCCCACAATTTCCCTGTACTAACAACGCTGGTCTTTGAGAATCCAACACTTCCGGCACAAAATATAAGCACATGAAAGGGCAAACGACAAAGAGATTTTCTTATCAGCAGAGTCTTAGAAGCAGATCTCTCCTTGTGTGAGCTTTAAGTAACCTTTAGTGCCTTGGTAGTGTTATTTATTACTTTATTGATTGTTAGATTCTATAAAAGCATATCAACATCACAGGTCTGGCATAAAAACCACTGGCGAGCCGCCATGCATTGCAATGGGTTATTCAAATTATATTACTGAATTAACCTGTGTGTTTATGCAATCATTATGGAATAGAAACAAGCTAATAAGCATTCAAGATGCCAAAATAATTAAATTGTTTGTATACTAAGTTTTGAAGATACTGTGAAGCAGTTCTGTTTGAAGCTGTAAAGAGATCCAATTATCCTGCAGTGTGACTTTTGTCCAATCATTTATATTATTATTGTTGTTCAGCTCTCTAATGCAAAAATGCAATGAACAACTTTCACACAATTGTGGTACTAAAGGATAAATAAGAATCATTTTATCTTTACCGACACATTAAAATGAGAAGTCTGTTTTTGTTCGTGTCATGATGCACAACACTGTTACTGCATGTGGATGCAAATTTACTAGACGTTAATTGATACCTTTTTTAGATTACTATAAGCCTATCCATTTTCTATGCTAGTTTATGCATGTGTGTCCACAACAGCCTGCACATTTGGGTGAGTGTGTGTGTATGTGCATTCATATTTATGTCCCCCTGTCCAAAATATGTCACTTTCTCTCCGGCTGTGCTGGCAACACGCTGATGACTCAGCCATTCAACACATTAATCCTGTTTCTTTGCAAACTGTACTCAGCCCACGCTGAGTTTTTAATATGCTGCATATATTTCAGACCATCTGATTTCAGGAAAGCATGTCCATGTGAGTTGAACTTGATGTCTTAAGGTTTTTTCGTTAGGAGCCATTACAGTGCTGCGGTGGCAAGAGCTGAGAAAACAAAAAAACCAACAAAAAAAAAACAAAGAGGTAATACTGGGTCAAAGTTGCGCATACTGTTAAATCTATCTCAGAGTCATGATCTCTTAATTTGTATCGATATTTACACAACTGCATCAAATACAACACATACTAGGCATTTGGATAAACTTTTGTAATCTGACTTTAATACAAATGAATACAAAGAAATTTGAAAATGAACCACTGAAAAACGGGAAGTTAGAAAAACAGACAGAAAACACAGCGAGTTTCTAGTCATGGACACCAGTGATAAAATTAGAGCAAAGGGAAGTGGCTGAAAGAATTAGCATGCTTTACTGTGTAAACATTACTTTTTTATATAACTTACCATAAAAAAAAATTTCATAACATCTTTAACAGTCATTATTTCTGCTATTCAATTGGCCTAACAGACAATTTAAAAACTGATTTCAAAGTCATACCACCACTCATAAATAATAATATCACACTTTATTTATACTCTTCAGTAGGAATCCAGAGGTGTTAATGTGAATTAAAAAAATATCTCACAGACTAACGCAGGGGTGGCGAACTCCAGGCCTGGAAAGCCGCAGCCCTGCAACTTTTAGATGCGTTTCTACTTCAACACACCTGAGTCATATAATGAGGTCATTAGCAGAACTCTGGAGAACTTTTTTTATTTTTTTTTAATTTTTATTCCTTTATTTAACCAGGTAAACCCCATTGAGATCTGGGGTTCATTTTCAAGAGGGACCTGGGCAGAAATCTGCAATACACAACAACCTTGACTGCACTTAGGAGGTGATTCAGCTACTTGATTCAGCTGTTTTGGACCAGGGAGACATCTAAGAGTTGCAGGGCTGCGGCTCTCCAGGCCTGGAGTTCACCACCCCTGACATAGACTGTACACTGACAATTGCTAAATTGTCAGTGTACATTGGCTAAATTGTACACTGCACCCCTGCAGACTTTATCCCTGCGCCACCACAGGGGTAAAGTAAAGTCTTAGTCCACGATGTAGTTTGATTCCCAGCCCCCCTGGTAATCAAACCAGAGGGAGCTGGGAAAAACAAAACAAAAATAAGAACAGAACAAATAAAATGAAAAAGTATCTCCAGCATTTTTAGAGCTCACAACACAGTACACAAAGAAAAGGACAGCCTTACCACAACTGATATGTGATCTCCAGTCCTCCACTGTTACATTGCTTTTGTATTTGCAGACCTCAGCGTATCCCTTCAGAAAGTGGCATGTAAGGCCGTCCACTGTAGGGTATTTGCACAGGGTTTGAGCGCAGGCCTGAATGAAGGGCTCCGGGTCAACATATGAGTTACAGTCAGTGAAGGAACCCTCTTGCAGAAGACCACACCTTTTCCAGCGGTTCAAAGCAAAAGGAAATGCGCAATAATTTTTAAGAGATGAGCTAACTCAAAGTAATGTAATTTTACTAAACATAAATTTGGTTGTATGAAATCCACATTCACCATTTTGCAGTAGTGTTGCAGCTGCTTGTACTGTCAGCATCATCTTCATATTGCGTCTGGCAGCTTTGGAGCAACAAAGAAGATAAATAAATATCAGGCTGCTAGCTTTGTGCTAGTAGACAGTGGTTACAGTGCAGACTACAAAGCTGATGAATGAAGCTGAGTTCTGAGGAACCACGCACTGTCACAGTCATTAAAAGCACAGCTTGCATCCCACCCTGAATGCTCCATAGACCGAAATGTGTCCTTTTTCCCAATATTTTTATGGATATTATGAATGAGTTCTTACCCTGTGTCACTGTATTCAGACGATTTTTGCTCGTTTACAGTTGAGCTTGAATCACCACATAAACCCTGCACAGGAACTTCACTGGATCCTGGAGAGCAGGAGAGAGTTATGAGACAGCAGAGCTGCAGCAGAACCTTTAGCAGAACTTTGTGTTTTTAACGCTGGGCTGAAATCAACAGTCAGATCATGATCATCTGAGAGTGAACGCTTTCTCAGCAGAAGGAAACAGAATTAGTTTGGGTTGATGAAACCTCTTCAGTGTGTGTCAAGTCATCCAAGACTTTCCTCTGAAAATGATTAAATGATTAAAAGGTGCTTTGTTGGGTGTTCACTCACTAAAGAATGAAAACAGAACAGAAACAAATCAGTTAATCATCCACATCCTGCAGCCATGATGATTTACCTTTTAGGTGAATTATTGCAGTTTGGCCATCAAAGACAACAGACAATGTGTAGTTGGAGGTTTCGAACTTTGCAGTCACACCAGTGTGGCTCTTGGTGAGCGCCACACTGTGGACTATCTGGTGAGTTGCATGTACTGTCAGGAATTCATCATTTACCTTATCCACAAGAGAGGAGCAGAGAGAGAGAACACATTCCCTCATTTAGTCGTTTGCTCATTTAGATACCAACTGTGTTTCCATTCAAATTCAATAAAAAAAAACAAAATCAGTCCAGCTGCACAGCATCCAAATCAAGACTGAACGGTTTCCAAAAAAAAGAAGAATATTTTTCCCAAAAAGGCAGGAAAAGTTGAAAGATTTGAAAGTTTGTCTTCTTATTAACTGCTCAAGTTTATCTATGTGATTTTTTCCAAAGCTCTACTGTTACAAGATGTTACAGGCAGACAAGCACATGTACATTAATAAAAACCCTTTAATCCTAGCATCTTTGAAAAAAATTGTTTCTTTTTATTGTCTAAATATAGTGGCCCTTCTTTAAAATATATATGTGCTTTCCGAATATGTTACAAATGGCCTATTACACAAACATACAGAAAGAAAACAAAGTCATTTTGAAAGTTGCTCACCTTAACTTTGCTGCCTTGCTCTAAGGAAATCTGAGCACCTTCCATGTCCAGCTGTAGGACAACACGGTCCAGAAAACTCAGATCTTTACGTCGTCTTTCCTTAAAAATTCCCAGCACATGGAGGCCTGGGAGAGATGAAGACCTCAGCAGAGAGTAGCCACAGCGGTCAGGGACAGACTGAAGTCTGCTAGTGAAGCCTATGACAGTGGAGCCGGTTACAGAACACACAGCGTTCATGGAACAGCTGGAAGGAACAAAAAGAGGCAGAGAATCCCAAACACTGAAACCATCAAGGTCAGAGTTTTTCCTGATATGTTTTATTCTACTGCAGACAAAGACTCATAGTATCAATGAAAGACTCAGTTTAAAAGTTCACAAATGCATGATGTTAAATCTACATACTGTTCAAAGAAATGTCTAAAAACCCCTGGCAAAAGTATGTGAAACTGGTTGCTTTTTATTTCATTGTTTTTATTTTGCATTGTTGATTTTTTTGATCATAAAGCACTTTTGGCAACAGTTTATTTGAAGGGTTGTGCATAAGACTATTATTATACTGTCATAAACATAAGACCTGTTATGACTATGAAGGAGTCTTCTTCAATGTTTATGATTGTTGTCATGAAGTGTCGTTCGGTAAATAATTACACTTTTAATTCTCTTTTAATTTACCTTTAATGTAAGTGTTAATGCAACTTTGCATAACAATTTAATTACCGTATTTACCAAATGATGCTAAGTTAATACATTTAATGCATATTTGCATTACGAGTGTCATTATTTACCAAAAGATACTTTGTTATAAACAGTCGTAAATATTCATGAAGACTCCTAACATGACAGTGTCATGTTAGTGTTATGCATACCCCTTCAGATAAAGTGTTACAGCACTTTTCTATTTTTTGTCTGTGAAATGTGCAACATATACAGGGGTTGGACAATGAAACTGAAACACCTCTCATTTTAGCACCAATACACACAGCAAGACTGGTGAAAGATTGGTTTGATG